>JAAGNO010024954.1:101227-113001 GCA_033439905.1 Ceryle rudis
TATTGGGTTTTTGAAAAGGCAGTATAGTTTCAAAAGAAACAATTTTTTGGATGTATGCAATGTAATAAAATCCTGTCTAACTGAGAACTAAGTCCTATGGAAAATCTGGCATTAGTTATGGCCATTGAATGTGTGAAAATCAGGTTCAGGTCTTTTATAAACCATATTGTTTTGCTTCCATATTATACCACAATTCATACTGACTGATGAATGAATCATTTTATAATAGTAAAAATTTAGAACCAAAGCAGTAATCTTACCTTAAATAAAACTTCTAGTTAATTTGATGGTTTAGACAGTAAGTCCAGGAAGGTAAAATAAACTCAAATGCTGTTGAAAACTTATGACTATATATTTCCTGTAAATATATAGAATTGTGCCATTAAATACACTTTGGTCTTAAAGGATTAGAACTTCATATTTATTCTCTCTGATCAGCTCTTGTTATGCAACTGATACTGAAGTAGCTTAATTCTACTTTTGTGAATACTTTCTTCATTCATTTTTATTTTTGTCTCTACCAACTTACCTCGCAGACAGATTTAGAAAGGAGACTCTTGGCTTTCAGTGCCTCTTTAGTTGTATATTTGATTTGACATGCTTTAAGATCTCTAAACTGAACACCTGAAACTTGAAATCATTAGTCACAAATCAGGTTTTGACTTTTCTCATCCCTCCAAAGTTTATTACATGTAATAGAAGAACACTAGTAACTGAGCAATGCTAACAATAGGAGAAGCTGCAAGATATAATACCATAGATTTTATTCTTAATTAGCTTCTATTTATTTGAAAATAATCTTTATTTTGATGAAGATATAGATAGTAAAGGAAAGAAAAGGAAATTAAAGGTATTGCATAATAGCCACTCAATTTTTCTTTCAAGTGAACTGTATGATCTCCAGTGAACATCAGTCTTTCTTGCAATTACAGATTACTCTTCCTTTTCTGTTTTTCTTCAGGAGCTTGTGCAATTGATGAGTATCAGTGTGGTAGTGGGGACTGTATACCATTGCATAACCTTTGTGACAACTTACCTCAATGTGAAGACGGCTCTGATGAAGCAAAGTGCAGTAAGGTTTCCTTCTTATAAAGAAAAGAAATAAATGCATATTTGGTAGGAAGTACCCAGGAAAATGGCCACAAAACCTCAGCTAGCACAAACTACTGCAGCTGCATGCAAGTCATGACAATTTAAATAGAAGTATCTGAGGGGTTTTTTTCTGGGCTGGAAGTCATTTTCCTGAGATACTGTATGTGAGCTGGTGAAGATACCTGGAAAAGATAGGAAGCTCCTCCCTGCTTAAAACTGTGGCTGCTTATAATGGCCTAAAAATTAAATGAAAACTCATTATGTGTTTTTCTTCTATATACATTTCATATTCCCAAATCCAAGCACTTCTTGCTGTAATGACTGAGTTTCACAGCAGTATAAATTCTGCAATGTAGAGAATAAGAGTCTTATTGAAAATTCCTTAATAGTCTTGTGGGTGTGAAGCCAAACTGGACCTTGTGACATCCTCCAGCCTGCCTGGACTCCATCTTGTGGAGGCCTTGCCATAGGATGAAGGGAAGGCACAGCTGTAAAGCAGAATCCATTGCTCATAGTGTATATGTATGCTCCTACAACAAGGAGACCAACAGCTGCTATTGCTTAGTCCTCTGCTAAAATAGTTCTTCCAGAATTGTAGGTGTACAGCACACAGCTTCATTTCACATAACGTGGAAATAGCATTCTCTAAACAAGAATTTAAATGCAAAAATGATGTTGAGCCTAGCATAGAAATTAAACTGCCATTTCTGACAAAGTGCTGTTCTGGCAATCTATTATGGAGAACTAATAGAGGAGTTAAAAGTGGTCTTTTTATGCACAGCACATCATCCTCCTTTTTTTTTTTTTTTTTTTTTTTTAAAGAGGATCAGATATGTCCTTGATGTGTGCTGACAATTCTTACTGATTTCAATGCCTTATATGTGCATTTATATTTGTATGTATGGCCTATAGAAATCTATGTATATGTATACATAAGTTTGAAGGCAGGGATTCACTCTTCACATTCGTGCAATTAGCTATTTTGCAGCATTCTTCCTTTAAAATGCAAAGAGTAAAATTAACTTCAGTTTCTTAAGCAAAAAGGACTTGAACGTTTCTTTTTACAATCATATCTAAAGATCTGAACAAGGTAACCATCACCTACATTAACAGGTTTTATGTTTCCCAAAGATTTATTTTGCTATAGATTGTCTATTACTTCATAACAAATTACCTCACTTTAAAGGACTGGGAGAACTGTTTCCAAAAACCCATTTAATCTGAATATTGGCTAAATCAATGTAAGCCTTAAAATAAAAAAAAAAAAAAATTAGTCATCCTCACATTGAGTCTTTTAAATGTCTAAAGTCTTGCACATTTTCCTGAAACCCATTTCAATTTCTTATCAGATGTGACTAGTTGTCATTTTCAAATACTCCCAACTTCTGAAATTTCTAGGGACTGCAAAAAATCACAGATCTCATGGTTGGAAAAGGCCTCTAAGATAACTATGTCCAACCATCAACAACAACAAAAAAAACAATTAAACAAAAAACACCTCATAAAAACAGTCCTCCTATGACTTGTTCTCCAGACCCTTCACCAGCTTGGTTGCCCTTCTTTGAACTCACTCCAGCAAGTCAATGTCTTTCTTGTGGTGAGGGGCCTAGAACTGAACACAGGCAGTACTTGAGGTGGGGACTCACAGGTGCTGAGTACAGGGACAGATCACTTCCCTTCTCCTGCTGGACACACTATTTCTGGTACAGTTTTTTTTTACTTAATAAGGAAGCACTTAATCCCTTTATCTGATCATTGATCAAGATACTGATCAGACTGGCCCCAAAACTGATGCCTGGGGGACACCACTGGTGACTGGCCACCAACTGGATTTAATTCTGTTTATTACAACTTTCTGGAACTGGCCAGACAGTTTTTAAGCCAGTGAAGAGTACACCTGTCTATGCCATGAGCCACCAGCTTCTCTAGGAGAATGCTGTGGGAGACGGTGTCAAAGGCTTTATTAAAGTCCAGGTAGACAACATCCACAACCTCTCCCTCATCCACTAGACAGGTCACCTGATCATAGAAGGAGATCAGGTTCATCAAGCAGGACCTGCCTTTCCTGAACCCATGCTGGCTGGGCTAGAAAAGGCAAAGAATACTTCTTCCTTCACAGAATTCTAAAATGCCACATTTGAATTAAGCAGTTGTCGAGTGCTTGACGATTCTCTTATTTCTTACCAACAATGTGTTTAGAGAAGACCTTGCATCTGATGAGGAGAAAGGAAAAGGAGTTATAATTCAAGCAAAAGAGACATGTGTAAAAAGTAACTTGGAGAAATCTCTCAGTGCAGAGTTCTGGAATTTTACAAGACAAAAATTTTTCATGACTGAGGTTTACCATTAATTAATCACTGTATATAACTTCTTTCATTCATGCATTCTGGGTGTCTAAAAGGCATCCCTAAAAGTCTACCTTTTTTACTATAGTGGATCCTGGGGTTTTTTGAATATTTTGGTAGAAAAATATTTTCTGGACAACTAAGATCTTAAAAAATATTTTGGCAGCCATTAAATGTCAAATGCATTATACGTTTTTCTACAGTTCATGCTGGCAATAACTATCATCTGCCTGAAATGCAGCTCTAGCTCCTTAGACATATAAAGGATTCTTAAAAGTTATGATCCAACATAGTCACGATGCCAACAGCATAAGTTTTTTTCATGTGTTTCTGAATATTTTGGTTTGGGAAAAGTTTTGACAGAAAGTTTGGTTTTCAGGGAGCTTTTATTGTTTGTGTGTGTATGTTTTAACTAAAGCTGTCATGAAAACAGTGAAAATTCTCATAGTAATTGGAAAATCCAATTTTTCTGTCAGTTTGGTTTTAAACTTATTTCCGATCAGTGTTACTGAGCATCATGTAGCTATATCTTCACACAGAATCAGGAAATTACATAATGTTGGCTAAGAAAAAAAAAAGTTTAGAGTTGATGGAAAATATACTGTTTATTGTCTATTTGTAAGACACTTGCAAAATATAGGGTATGAAACTCTCTTTTGGCAGAAATATAAAAGGAGGTAACAATAACATTTCCTTCCTGTGGGTACACAACATCTTGCAGATGATGGGTTTATTGCTGCTGCAACGTATTTTGGCTTTTTTTTGTTGTTGTTCGTTTCTTGCAGTAATAAATCTGTTTAGAGTACATTTCTTTGTGCTTGGGGTTGTGGGGAGGGTGGTTTACCACCTATCTAAAATGTTTCTGTCCATTTTGGTCTACAGTGAGATTACTTAATGGTTCTCTAAGCACCGAAGGGCTGGTACAAGCCAGGATTGGGAAGACATGGCACCTGGTATGCCCAGATGGTTGGAACAAACAGATTTCAGACAGTGTTTGCCAGCTGTTAGGGTTAGGGTGAGTGAAAATATTTGTTGTTCTTGTTACTCATTTACAGGTTTGTTGAGTCTATATATTGGTATTTTCCTTGTTTTACCATCCAAAAAAAAAGGGCAGATGTATTTTTCTGTGGCAGGTGACATACTTGGTGTGCCAATGAATTTGTAAGTGTTGCAAACCCTGTTTTGATATTCATTAGAGAATTGATGACTCTGAATATGGCAGATTAGACATGAGAATACATACTGGAGAACATGGGGAGACTGATGTGGAGGTATTAGTCTTTTATCACTTTGTCATCAGTTACATCTTCACTTTTATGAGGATGGCTCAAGAGTAAAGCTGGAGCAAACAGCAACCTTAGCTGCTCTGCTACCACACTAATGATCATTTCAAGTAAATTCAAGGTAATCTCTTGGGTATTCTACTACTGGGCTCCAAATACATTTCATACCTATCATTAGACCTGAGCTACTGGGAGAGGAAACTGTATTTCTCTTGAGGTGTACTTAAAGGGGGGAAGGAGGAGGGAAGTATTTGACTGAAAAAATAGATTTGTCTAAGTCACTGTTCAACAGAATTTCCATGGAAAAGGTGGGGATGGTTGAGTGCAGAACTGTTATATTTTTCAATCTGTCGTAAAATTTATGGCCTAAATTCTGTCCTTACTTACTATCTATGCAACTTCACTGCCATCCACTGAATAATAAATAGCTTTCCTACAGTGCTGAGGTTTTTAGGGAATGTCACTCACCCAAGTGTGTTAAATTCTGAGCTTGCAATTCATTATTTTAGACTCTGACCAAAATAGGATGCCTGCAAATGCCCTTCTGATAAATTCATTGTAGAAATCACACAGTTAGGAGGACTTAGAAAAATATCCAAGTCTTATTTGAAAATAATTCTAATCATTGGATGAATGTGTGCTGGTTTTGTGGGTTTTTTTTTTTACTTCTTTTCCTTTGGATAGGTACTACATTTATGTAAATATCAGATACCTGCATGCCCAAATCCTGATTGTAATTTATGTATGTTATCTCATTTATGCATTCATATAAGAACGTACAAACTAAATGTTCTTCTAGTCAAATACCTCATCCTTTACTATGGCTGGTAGCTTTCTGCTGATTCTTTCTCCTGCTCCCCCACCCCCTCTTCCTCTAAGTTCTGAACACTAGTCATTTTCTGGTCTATTGGTTTAATTCATATTTTCATATTTGATAGGCTTCAGGGAACTTTGTCTTCCATGGTATTTTCTATTACCTTTTAAAAATTACTTATGTTTTCATTTCCATAACATTTTATAGCAGTATGTTTCAGTTTGTCTCTATAAACCAGTCAGATGCACTTGCTAAAAAAAATCCTATTAAGTGTCCTAGTAACTTCTTCTTAATTAATTTTTTCAGTTTACTACATATATGCATGGAGAAGAAAAAGTGTATTAAACCTAAATTGCATCACATTTTCATATCCTGGGTACTACTGCTGTTACTGATCCTACGAAATAGGATAAAATTCTCATATATACACATATATATAACTCCTGTAAGCATCACATTATTTTTGTCTTCCATAAATCTCCATGTAACAACATATTTGTTAATAGGTGTTACTGTATTTTTTATTAAATGGATGTTTACACTAACAGGTCTTGAGTAGGCTATAGCTCATGTTCTTATACTGAATAATTACATAGAATTATGCTTTATTAGAGAAAGAGGCTAAGGTTCATCTAGAACAATATTTTTTTTGCTGTTAATTGCTTCTATATTTGCTATTCTCATTTACTCTTTAATTTATAAAAGGGACTGAAATGATAGGAGGGCTGTAGTATATCCTGTTTATGTAGCTGGGCTAGCAAGTGCAATGTTCCACAACAATTCTAATAAATCACATGTGGTGAATCCTTTTGCCTCCATTTTCTCAACTATGTGACCGTCGCATTTGTGATATGTGCCACAGGAAGCAAATCTGGAGGCATGCCTATGTGTTCATCTATAAAATATAGCTTATTCAAATCATGTACAAATATTCTTAATGAGTTTGGAGTGCAACATGCACAAATTGATGCTCTTGAGAAGCCTGACCACAATCCTTTGCTCAGCTTGCACTTGTAACTGTTTGCATCTGACAACGCTGTTAAAATCTGAGTATTGTTAGTATCGCTTTTCCTTGAGCCGGCAAAATCATACACTGAGCTTTTCACCATTGTACTGGTCTGGTGTGAAACATGCTTGTTTGACTAGAGCTATCTGGGTCTTTACTGAATTGTATCCAGGAATGGGGGAAGACCTTGCAATTTTGCCATACCCAAAAGTCCAACAAGGACTGAGAGTTTAGGCCTTGTTCTCAACCCCGCAGTCTATTTTCTGTATGGACTTGCAAAAGTCTCGAGAAGGAAATGAGTTAATTGGAACACAGTCTTGTCTGAGATTTCCAAGTCAATTACGTTTCCATCCTTCCTGCTTATGAATGGTCAGTAGTAGCTACATGAGTGCTCTTTGAGACACCTCAGAAAATCCTGTCTTTGACTGTCAAATCCAGGTTCCCCAGTGTGTTAAGAATATACCATACAACCTGAAAGTGGAGGAAATGATCCACTAAAATTTATGCTCCACAGGGGGAGAGGAAGCCTCAATGATTTTTTTGGATTTTTAGTTGCACAGCTTCATTTAGGATCAGACATTGCTAGTAAGCTTGGTTTAAACCGATTGCTTAAGAAGCTTCATTTCAAAGTCAGAAAGTCTATGAGAGGTTACTTTTAAATAAAATTGTTTTATACTGAAAAAAGTCTATATACTAGGCTAGACTATACAGACACTCACTATGTATCTATACATCTAAGGACAGAATTAAGTGGGCGGTGTCATTTCCAGGTTGAGAAACACTGTAGTAATGACTTTTTCAGTAGTGAGTCATATATCTCTCTTAGTGGCATAGCAGGATTACTGAATACCTCCTTTTTCCTATGCCTAGTCTTAGTCTCTGTACATAGCAGATTTGTAGGTAGATTCTAGACTTCATATTTCCCAGGAGAATGAGATTTACTGCACTTGAAGAGAAGGTACTTCCTTGATACACAGGCGCTCCCTCTGTATTAAACCTGCACAAATGGTTCTCTTCTTGTTCGAGATATATATGGCTAAAAGGTCAAGTAGGAGTAGGCTGTCACCCCAAAAAATTATGTCTGACTACAGGTATCTATTTTCCCCATGCTTCCTCAAGAGAAAGCAAGTACATTTCTTGGGCATATGTTCCAAGCTTGTCATAGAAAGTATATGATGCAGAATGGGCCAAAAAGTAAATCTGTATATGGATTATAAATGTCAAAACAATTTATCACACCAATAGTGCACAGAATTCTTGGTTTTATAAAGGCCATAATTACAAAAACAAAAAAAAAAAAAGTTAGTTGAGGAAGACTTTAGAAGAACTATTCTGTTCAATAGCAAACATGACACCCTTGACTTATTTCACAGTTGTTTTGATTTCAACAAAACTATGATGTGAAACTTAACTTCTAAGGAAGGTAGCGCTTATTCCAATAGAATCTTCATGATATAAAATACAGTTCCATTTCTTCTTTAAGCACAGAAGTATAGTATCATTGTAATTACACACACACACCCCCAAAATAGCAAAACTCTGATATTCCAGAGTTCAGCTAATACTGTTCGATTTTCCATACTAAGTTTTAGCTCTATATACTTTACAATTGTATGGCAAATTCTTCTTTGTGGCACAGAAAAGCAGAAGTTGATCATTTACTGATATTAAAATAATTAATTAGTAGCATTAGAAACCTTAGGATAAGATGTACAAGTGAAAGTAGGTGAGTCACATTTTACTTTATGTGAGTGTCGAGCCTCAAAAGTCTCCTGATAAACATTTATTTTTTCAGGAAAAATGATGCAGTTTATTCCACCACCATAATAATTTCCCAGACATTCTTCCACTGGTGGAACAGGATAAATATCTAAAAATATGTATGCATGTCATTTCCTTCCAGAGATGCAAATATGTCATCAACTGTATTATTCACTGGAGATGGGCCATTTGTCAACATCACCAAAGCAGCTAACCACAGCCTAATATTTACAAAAAGGTGAGTAAACTGAGGTTTCTTCCTCATACAAAGGATAATGTAAAGTATGGTGGTTATCATTTATATACTAATTTCTATCTCAAGTTTATCTGAGAGGTAACATGATTCTGTATGAGGCCTGGACTATAAATATATCTGGCTTTTATTCTCTGTCTATTGCTGAATGCGGTGTAATACTTGGCAATTCACTCTTGCCCCTTTCATTCTTGTCCAACTATTGTAAATTTAAAAGGAGAAAGATGTTTGACACATTTTTAGCTAGCATTCAATACAGTCTTAAGTGAAGTATTTCTACATTTACTGTGGAAAAAAATAAATACTGCTATTTTTACAAAACATTTCTTATCTAGAAATATCTAAATTATTAAGATATATTGTAGTAGAAGAACTAAAATGGAGTGTCATTCGCCAGTGGTTATATAGTAGTTACTGCACTAGGGTCTTTGTGTATTCAACAGAGAAAAATAAGCACTCCAAATTGCAATCCATAAAGGCATCTCTTGAAATATGAGTCACACTTTATAATCCATTGACTTTATTGATACAGACAGGACTAAATGTGAATTGCTACAGTAAGCAATCCACATACAGGTATCTGTATTTGGACAAATTAGTCCTACTCAAAAATAACCTCTGAATTTGTCTCCATATTTAGAAGTGAATCATTAGATAAGATGATCCTCAGAGTACATTCAATTATATCCTAATATTTCTCAGTCCAAATAACAGCAGAAGTGATTCTGAAGGGTCTTACAAATTGGTAGAGTTTCTTGTATATTAAAATAAAATGTAGCATTAGCACGGGATTATATTCTAAGAAAATTATGGGATTTACAGTATACCTCCAAAAGGAAAAAGACCTGCCATCATAAAAATAAATAATATATATAATGATTTCAAATACTGTCTTTCTGCTTATAAGAAGGCTTATTATATACTTCTTCCTGGAATCATACCAAAAGCACCAAGGCAGAAAATTACTGTCTAACTGTTAAAATGCTGAAACCATGTAGAGGATGGCAAGCGTCCATGTTCTTTCAGGTTTCCTTTATAAACATGCCATACAGTAACAAAGCAGAAGAGACTTCTTAATTTGCTATGCTGTATTTTATCTACAGTTAAAAAAATATCTATATACATTTTATGTTCTAATTATACTCCATTAATTCCAAACATTTATTAATCTCACTGGTGGTGAAAGCATCTTAAAGTAATGGAATAACATTGCCTGTTTTTCTTCTTTTTCTTGAGTGGATGTCTAAACCAGCATTGCCACAAGAGATGTTAAAAAGCAGTAATGATTTAAAGATGGCTTTTGTTAATATCCATTAAACATTAAAAAGTGATTAATGAAGGAGGAAATGGAATACATTCATTCATCTTAATTGTATTTCTGTTGAAGAAATAGGTATCTACCATGTTTCATCTGGACAGCTGATAGGAATCATTTCACAGGGTGACACTGTTACAGATCTGCACACTTTTTTTATACATATAATGAAGGATAGAAAAATCACACAGATTTGACAAAAAAAAAAATCATCAACTGGTAATCAAATTATAAAATGTGTTTCTTACACTTTCTTTAGCCTTTCTTCAAGTGTAAGTACCATTGAAGCAAAGTAGGGCACATCTAATAGGACTTGAAAGCTGTGGTGGCAGAGACAGTAAAACTGTTCTCTGATGCCCTTAGGTAATGTATTTCTTGACAGGATAGTTTTGTAACAGGGCAAAATCCTACTTTGAAGGTATACGTGAGCAGATTTCACCCGCACAATCATTTTTGCCAGTCCTAAGTGAAGATCATACTCACAGATGTACCAACTCCAGATTTCTGCCTGGCATGCTGCTTCATAGATGACAGGCACATAAAATGGGTATTCAGTGCATGCAATGCCTCTGTTGCCTTTTGGACTCCCCTGTGCTAACCAAGGGGCAGCTGAGGACTGGTGAACTGAAATGCAGGCAAGGAAGTGGTTTTCATACTGGAAGACAACTTGAGAAAGAAGAAAAAGCAGAGGCACATAAATTTCTACTAAAGCAATCAGTAGGTACTAATGGTGGGAAAAAGACCCTCATTACATGTGACTGCCTGCTTCAATGTAAAAATAATTACAGACAAATCTGACATGTTGGATGTTAGCTTGGCTGGTTTATGCATCTACCTAAAAGGAAGTGTAGGGTCAAATAAATACAGTACCGCTGACCACCTTTTTAAAGCCTGTGGAGGGAGCTTGGACAAGGCTATTTAGTTGCTATGAAAAGCATGCAAAGGATGGTATTTGTTTCCTGGGGCTATATGCACTTCTGGTTGTCCTTGATATAAGTCTCCCTACTAAGGGACACTCTTATGAAGTCAATACACATTTGAATACAAATAACAGAATTTCATTTTCACTTTTTAAATTACAGTTTTAAAATTGTGTATCTATCCTGAAGTGGAAAATGGCTGTGTGAGACTATTCAGGGCTGGAGGCATATCTCATTCTTACCTCCTCGGTAGTGAAGATTTAACTGAGGAGAAGGGGAGTAGTTACAGTTCCCAGTTGCCCTTCTTGTACCACTATGCCATTATGAAAATGCTGGGTCACATCGTGCATTATTTCATCAGAACAGATTTTAGAGCAAGCATAGTGAGGGATACATAATACCATATCACATTTAAAGTATCCTTCCCTTTTTCTATTTAAAAATTATGTGGAAATGAACACTGTAAACTAATGCTGGCAGACTTTTCTCTCTGATATATTTCTCTGTGTATCAGATTTACATTGCTAACACACACACACACACCATCCCAAGTGTTCGGTTTCATTACAGGCTATGAAGACAATCTTAAAACCTCTGGGTATCAGAAATGCTGAGTAGTTTTGATCTGTGGTCTTGTGCTCTTCAGACTCTGGCTTTATATCTCTGATAAATAATTTCTAACCCTGTATCTGCAGCTATATATTTTACAGTGCATTAAAACCTTAGCAAAAAGATACAGTGGTGTCAAACTAACCTCTTAAATTCTTTGGTCACACTGATCTCTAGTGGTAAGGTACTGAAAATGTCTCAAAAGATAGAAAAAAATAAAATGTGCAGTTACAATTTTATTGAGAATCTGTCACAGACAGATGACTCACTTCCCTAAAATACAAGAGGAGTCTACTTTTAAATCTGTAACATATACCATTAAGCATCCATCGAAGATAAATATGTACATTTAATATTATATATAGTAAATTCTGAA
>JAAGNO010024955.1:0-14437 GCA_033439905.1 Ceryle rudis
CTCCTCTCCTCTCCTCTCCTCTCCTCTCCTCTCCTCTCCTCTCCTCTCCTCTCCTCTCCTCTCCTCTCCTCTCCTTTGTGTCTTTATGGGGATGCATTCCCATCCCATACCTGTCAGAAGCACTGCAATTCCTGAGTTTGAGTGTCCAATTGATTCAGAAGCTTTTAAGATAGATCAAACCTCTTTGCTCATTTTCATTGCTAACAGCTCCTGCCAAACTGATCATCAGTCATGGTTGGGCCAGCCACACTGTTTAACCATTACAGCTTTGGAACTGACCTTTTGCTTCAGCCAGCATGGCTGTGAGTCAGTGGATTGCCTGGTGCAAGCTGGGAGCTCTCTGCTACCCTGTACAAAAGCTTTATGTAAAGAAATGTATGCTTTTTTTCTTCTTTGCTCCCTGATTATACTAAGGTCTAGCAAAAATTATCCTTTAGCCTTGTATTTCTTGAGGATAGGGTTTGTTTTAGGTTGGGTTGCTGTGGTTTTGGGTGGGTTTTTTTTCCTTTTTTCTTTTTTCTTTTTTCTTCTTTTTCCTTTGTTTTCCATTCTGCTAATGCTATCCTAAATCTGGTATGAAAGGTCTCACTGTTACACTGTAATACTTCCAGTTTTATGAATGTACCAAGTCTTTCCTCATGATCTCTTAGATCTGTCCAGAGTGGTGGAAATAGGTACACAAGAAATTGCCTGAGGTATGTGTTTCTCTCCATTTGCTGCATACTGACTCTCAGTCTGTACCATAGGAAGACAACCTTCACTATTCCATTTTTGCTCATGCACTTAAATTTTAGATGCCTAAATTAGCAAGTTTAGAATACAGTCTGAATATTTATATAAGAATATATTTAGCATATACATGTAATTTAAATTGTCCACTGATTTCTTATTTTCTAAATATTTAGGAATGCCTTGGTTATTTCTGTATGTGGACCTTAACAAAGCTTTGATGGGATATGTTTTGTACTTTCTTTTCTTTCTGTGGGGAATGTTTAAGTGTGAAAGTGAGGTTTTATAGAATTTCAAATTCTTCTAAGCTTAAGTGCTGATGTTTTGAATCAAGATTTATGTCTCTGCTTACTATTGTATGTACTTACAATAACCAATTTCAAAAGACAGTTGTTATTTCAGTCTCTGGGTTTAAAATATTTTATTCTACTTTCATTTCTGGCAAGTAAAGTGGAATTCCAAAGAAAGACTGGTCCTTGGTCAAGAAAATTTATTAGTTTTTCTTCTTTTTCAGTTGTTTTTAAGAACATGAAAGTTTCTGCACTGTCCAGAGAGTAGAAGAATTCCTATGCCCTGGATTTGATTGTTAACTTTAATTTGGTACACTTTTGAAAGCATGTATTCTGACCTGAATGACATGGCTCATAGAATTTAACAAGCAAGTGAATTATTAAATCCATTACTACTTCTTCTGGGCCTGCTACTTTTATGATTCTGTACTTTTATGGCTACAGAATGCTCAGCTTCAACACTATGAGCAGATCATTTAAAGATACATTTATTCTTTCTTTTAGGATTTCAAAACTTCTTTTCAGGGTGATGCATACTGGATTTTTATAACAATTTCAGTAAAAGTGTTAAGTTCTATGTAATAAAACTAGGTACTGAAGCAAAAAAAAGTCGCTTTAAGTCTCTTTTTGTTATTGATAACAATAAAAAACAGTATTAGAAATATATTGTCAGCTGAACAGAATACGGTTTTCCATTACCTGCATTTATACCTCCCTGTCCTTTCAACCTAAATTTAGTTTGTTTATTCCCAGGGTAGATTACACAAACCTTATTTTAAATGGACAATTCAGATGAATGATACATTTTAATATCACAATAGATTAAAAAAATAAATTCTTTTGAAAGAAAAGGCCATTCATCTTGACAAAAAGTGGTACTCTGTGGTATACCTTCTCTCATCAATGATTAGCAAAGAAATGCTCATATGCTTTGTTATAATTCTATCATGCCTGTGTTCCTAATTATTTAAACAACCTAGATCTGGCTTTCCTTCAGATAGCTGAGATGTGGAAAATATTACTCTTTGCTGGGAAGCATACATTGTTACCTCCTCTGCCAGTCAATCGGAATTCTTAACAATGATAAATTTTGAAACATATTTTACTGTTGGTTAAAATAAAAAAGGCAGAATCTATGAAGTCTGAATCTGAATTTGATTATATCCAGCTAATTAGATGTGGGGTTAAGATTTCAAAATCACACAGAGCTTTTATCTTTAAACATATCTTATCTATGTGGTTTTGGCACTGTATTATCTAATTGATGTTTTAGCGTACATTTTAATATGCAAAGATAATGAGTCCAGCTTCCTTTGATTTCAGACATCTCTGAAAACTATTTGGCACTGAGTGTTACCATATACATATACCATTAAGGACTTTGAAGAGATGTATGTCTGAAAGAGTCTGACTTATCTGTGGCTGGAGCAGTTTGAAGCACTGTATTTTGATGGATTTCTGCTGTCTTGATGTGGTAAAGAATTGTTAGTGGCATGGACTAAGTTTCTAAACATACCAGCAAATTAAAAATCTCCCTATAATTATTGTCTTAGATACTCTGTGTGGATTTCTACTTATGACTTCTTAGAAATGAATAGTAATTCATTCATATAGTTCATAGCTATAAGAAAATTATCAGTAAAATGATCATTTATTTGGAAGGTTGCACATATTCCTGCTTTTCTCTTATACACAGAGGTGCATTGATGGAGATACTTTCTCTGTTCTATATAAACATAAAGTTATCAGACCAGCTGATGCTCTTCTGCATGGACACTCTTTTGGTTTTATTTGGGTCTTTTTGCAATACCTCTTTCAATGCAAGAAAAATTATTTGCAAGGTCCTTGTTTGTTTGTTTGTTTGTTTTTTTCCTGCAATATCTGCTGATTTTAGGATCATAATGTTCAGAGAAGAACCATGTGAACTGTATTCAGAATGGTGTTTGGAGTCTCATTGCTTTTTCTCCCACTAAATAGGATTAAATTAATTAAGGGTTAATTATTGATTTTTCCGGTAGGCAGCAATGAAGTTGCAAGAAGTCTAAGGGCAATCAAGAGAGACTTCAGGGCCTTATGAGGACTGGTTTAGAGATTAGGAACACAAGTGGTGTGCTCCTCTATCCTTCCACTTGCTGGGAATGATAAGGGAAGAAACAGAAAGAGCAAACAATACCTCACACGGAGTCTGGTGTCAGCAGCAGAATTTTGGGCTTTTGATAATGGATTTGTTTACACAATACCAGGCCTGCTGGCGACAGATGGGGCACACCTATCTCAAAGAAGGAAAAGGATTTTTGCACAGGAGTTAGCAGGACTCATTGAAAGAGCTGTAAACAAGATTTGAAGGGTAAAAGGGATAAAATCAGGCTCAACAGAGATAAGCCTGGGGGCAGCATGTCAATGTTTAAGGGAGGGTGGACTAGTGAGGTCCTTCAATCTGCTGTCTCAATGGAGGCAGGGAATGGAGATCCACATGGCAGCAAAGACACAAGGTCTATTGATGTGTTACAAATGATGGAAGTCCCTGAGAATGGTCATGTAGGAATTAGGGATTTTCCCCACAAAAAGGTAATGAGATCAATAGCCCAACTGCAGTGCGTCTACACAAATGCATGCAGCATGGGCAACAAACAGGAGGAACTGGAAGCCTACAGGAGGAACTGGAACTGGAAAACTATGATATAGTTGCCATCATGGAAACATGATGGAATGATTTGCAGAACTGGAGTGCTGCTTTGGTTGGGTATAAACACTTCAGAAGGGATAGGCAAGGAAGGAGAGGTGATGGGGTAACTCTGCATGTTAGGGAGCTATTTAACTGTCTAGAGGTAGATGGTGTTGATAGAGTTGAGAGTTTATGGGTAACAATCAAGGGGAAGGCCAACAAGGCAGATACCATGGTTGGAGTCTGTTACAGACTGTCTGATCAGGATCAAGAAGCAGGCAAAATATTCTAAAAGCAGCTGAAAGAAGTCTCACAACCAATACCCCATGTTCTCATGGGAGACTTCAACCTACCAGATCTCTGCTGGAAATACAATATAGCAGAGAGGTAACAGTCTAAGAGGTTCCTGGAGTGTGTGGAAGATACTTTCTGACACAGCTGGTGAGTGAGCCAACTAAGGAAGGTGCTCGTCTGGACCTGTTGCTCATGAACAGAGGACTTGTGGATGATGTAAAGGTTGGAGACTGTCTGGGGCATAGTGACCATGAAATGATAGAGCTTTTGATTCTTGGACAAGTAAGGACATGGGTAAGCAGAACTGCTACCTTGGAATTCTGGAGGACAGACTTCGATCCTGGTGGACCAAGTTCCCTGGGAGGCTGTCCTGAAGGATGGGTATTCTTCAAGAAGGAAATCTTTAAGACACAGAAGCAGGCCATCCCCATGTCCTGAAAGAGGAGCTGGTGGGGAAGACCAGCCTAGCTGAACAGAGAGCTCTGGCTGGAACTCAGGAAAAAAAAGGAGGGATTATAACCTTTGGAAGAAAGGGCAGGCCACTCAGGAAGATTAGGAAGATTTCATGAGGCTATGGAGGGAGAAATTAGAAGGCCAAAGCCCAACAAGAACTTGCCAAAAAAGACAATAAAAAAGGGTTCTATAAATATATTAGCAATAAAAAGAGAGCTAAGGAGACTGTCCATCCTTTATTGGGTGTGGGATGAAATATAGTGACCAAGGATGAGGAAAAATCTGAGGTACTGAATGCCTTATTTGCCTCAGTCTTTAATAGTAAGACCAGCTGTTCTCTGAGTGCTCAGCTACCTCAGCCAGAAGACAGGGAGCAGAATGAAGCCCCCATAATCCAAGAGGGAATGGTCAGTGACCTAATACACCACTTGGACATACACACGCTTATGAGGTGGGATGAGATCCACCCAAGAGTGCTGAGGGAGCTGGCAGACATGCGCATCAAGCCACTTTCCATCATTTATCAGCAGTCCTGCCTAACCAGGGCAGTCCAAGTTGACTAGAAGTTAGGAAATGTGACTGCCATCTACAAGAGAGTCCAGAAGGAGGATCTGGGGAACTACAGGCCTATCAGTCTGCTTTTGGTGCCAGGGAATGTTATAAAGCAGATCATCTTGAGTGCCATCATGCAGCACATACAAGACAACAGGCAATCAGGCCCAGTCAGCATGGGTTTATGAAAGGCAGTTACTGCTTGACTAACCTAATCTTATGTCATAATCTCTATGACAAGGTGACTCGCTAAGTGGATGAGGGAAAGGCTGTGGATGTATTCTACCTGGACTTCAGTAAAGTGTCTGACAGTTTCCCACAGCATTCTCTTGGAGAAACTGGCAGCTCATGGCTTGATGGGCCTATGCTTTCTTGGATGATAAAAAAAAGGCTGGATAACCAGGCCCAGAGAGTAGTGGTTAATGGAGTTAAATCCATTCAGCTGCTGGTCACAAATGGTATTCCCCAGGGCTCAGTACTGGGGCCTGTTCTCTTTAACATCTTTATCAATAATTTGGATGAGGAGATTGAGGGCACCTCTATCATCTGTAAATCTGGTAAATTTGCAGATGACACCAAGCTGAGTAGAAGTGTTGATGTACTTTAGGGTAGGAAGGCTCTACAGAGGGATCTGGACAGACTGGTTTGATAGGCCAGGGTCAATGGGATGATGTTCAACAAGGCCAAGTGTCAGGTTCTGTACTTGGATCACAACAACTCCATGAAATGCTGCAAGCCTGGGGAGGAGTGGAAGGAAAGCTCCATGGCAGAAAAGAACTTTGCTGGCAGCTGGCTGAATGTGAGCCATCAGTGTGCTCAGGTGGCCAAGAAGTCCAACAGCATCCTGTCCTGTATCAGAAATAGTGTGGCCAGCAGCACTAGGAAGTGATCATCCCTCTGTACTCAGTGCTGGTGAAGCTGCATCTCCAATACTGTGTTCAGCTTTGGGCCCCTCACTACAAGAGAGACACTGAGGTGCTGGACCTTGTCAAAAGAAGAGCAATGAAGCTGATGAAGCATCCAGAGCACAGGTGTCATAAGGAGGGGCTGAGCGAACTCGGGTTGTTTGTCTTGGAGAAAAGGAGTCTGAGGGAACACTTTCTTCCTCTCTAATATACTTCAAAGGAGGTTATAGAGAGGTGGGGATTATCTCTGAAACAAATAAGTGGTAAGACAAGAGGAAATGGCCTCAAGTTGCACCAGGAGAAGTTTGGTTGGATATTAGGAAAAATTTCTTCATGGAAAGTGCTGTCAAGCACTAGAACAGGCTGCCCATTGAAGTGGTAGAGTCACCATCCCTGGACATATTTAAAAGGCATGTAAGCACGGTGCTTCGGGATATGGATTAATGGAAATTGGCAGTGTTAAATTTATAGTTGGACTCAATGATCTTAAAGGTCTTTTCCAACCTAAATGATTCTACAATTCTAAAATCCAACATAGAGCATCTTTCTACTGTATCATACTGCCACACAGCTGAATACTGACTTGTCATATAGTATGTGTTGCAGTCTTTAGCAGACTCATTATCTCTGTCTTCTTTTAATGTGAAAGCAGTTTAAATCTACCATTACAAAGGCATTCAAGCCTAAAAAGTGATTACAGATTTGAAGATATACAGCAGAAAAAAAATAACTTTGATGCCTAGATTGAAAAGCCTGCACAGTACTTTTTATGGAGGATACCTTATTCTCTTAACTAATAAATTAATTAGGGCTTCATTATAAAATCATTCTTATGAATCATATTTATCTGTAACGTCACACTTGCTCTTTGAAGGTCTGTGAAAATTAGTGGATATGGTATGTAAAAGCAACAGACAATAGCACTTATTTTATCATCAAGGTATACTTAATCATAGCTCATAATGAATACAATTTTAGTGCTATATCTCTTGTTGGCTGTTCTTTTTTTTGAGCGGTGAGAAATGTTAGTTTTTCAAAAATTACCTTTTAATCCTACCTATATTATTTTGTGGCTTCACATTTAAAAATAATTCTGTTGTTCCCATTGCTCATGACTGTAAGGTATTATTAACAGACTGTTTTGATGATGATCCCTGAAAAATAAATAGGGTTTTGGCCACATTGTAAGTACAGGTGTTTACAACATCACGTTGCCATTACAATTAACAACCCTTCTAGCATATGTAAAAGAAAGGTTTCTCAAGAATTACAATTACGAGTAATGAATAATCCAAGCTACAGCTGCATAGGTATGAAGATTGAACTACATTTTAGGCTCTAAAATAAATTTCTCCATTATTAGAATGAGTCATCTTGGTGAATCAAAGTGAAGAACTATATGGTTACAATGCCAGTGTTGTATTTTGGCCTGTAATAATAAAAAAAGTTCTTTCTCTGTTCTTGTTCATTTCTATCACTTTACATAAAGTTCATGCTCATTTAACAAAGACTGAAACCTCCATGACTCTTGATAATAGCCACTTTAGTCTATAGTTAATAGAAGAATGGCTCCTCCTCCAACTCTACTCTGAAACAGCCTGAAGCACTGCTACAATAATACATATAATATGAAGCATCTGTGAAAAGCTCTTTTCTGGCTAGAAAGGTTCTTGTTTTGAGTGTGTTGTGTTTTTTTACCCTGGAGTATAATTTTATATTCAACTTCAAGAATATCTGTAGTCTTTTCTGAGGCAGTCTATTCTCAGTGGTGCCCAGTGACAGGATGAGAGGCAATGGACAAAACCAGAAACATGTGAGGTTCTGCCTGAACATCAGGGAAACACTCACTGTGAGGGTGACTAAGCACTGCCACAGGTAGCCCAGGGATGTGATGGAGTTTCCATCCTTGGAGATGCCCAAAGGCTATCTGGACATGGTACTTGGCAACTGACTAAGTGGCTTACAGTATGTCATATTGTCTCTCTTTGATTTTTAGTGTTCAAATATAAAAGTTATTTATTTATGATAAATATGTATTTATTGATAATAAATAATAGCTTACCTCCACTAAAGCCATTTTTACTGTAGGATACCCGAGATGATCAAGACTACAATTAAGATTACTATTTTAAAACTAAAAAGTGTTGATTTTGCTATTATCTTGATTTTCTGTCATTTTTCCTCCTTTCTAATTTGTTTTCTAGAATCACAGTCTTGGACCAGGAAAGACCTGGGACAGGTAGTATCTCTATATTATCCCAATACTTCATAATACAAAGTCATACTTTTTATCTTGTTTGGAAATTACCAACCCAATTCACAATTAATAATTAATAATGTAATAATTAAAATTTATTTTTCATAGTGAACTTACTTGTTGAATAATCTCTCTGTTTCAGCTTTTCAAAACTGTTTCTCCTGACTCTGTTTTTGAATTATATGTGTATGGCTGTGTTTTTTGTTTTCTCAATTGCTACTGCTGTAAACATTTTTATCCATAATTCTCCAGATGCTCAGGTGTGTCACAGGAGTGATCATTATACTCTGGGGAAGACATTTAAGTAGTTTTCTGCTACCTTTCTAGCCTGCGACCTGATTGTTACAGCAGCTTCCAAGTGGCTTAAATTTCTGCCTACAGAAGTATCAATGTTTCCGTATCAATTTCATCAATAATCCACTTTCCCACCACACATACTTATTCTCTCTCCATCATGACTGAGCACTGAGGCAGAGCCCCAAATGGATATGAATGTTAGGGCAAAGCCCCAGAGCTGTTTACACCAATGCTCAGTATCTACACAAAGACCGGAAAGGTTCTAAGGTTCTGGCCCATGGCTTAGAAATTTACATACTTTGAACAACCATTTGGGATTAAGAGAATAACAGTGTTGTTGGAAAATTATTTTTTTTTTCATTAAATCAATGCATTGCATCTATATGTTGGAATTTACATCCATTCAGAGGAGTGAAAAATTCACTGTGTGAAAGTAATTTACATCAAGATCCTACTTGGTGGTACTGAACATGTTTTACTGCTGGACTATTGTGGATTTAATGGACCTTTCTATCTGTTGGCAGGAGTTATTAACACCTATGATGATGGGATCTACTAAACCATCTTTTTGATGGGCAGATTGAACAGAAGATATTGATATGGGTTTGGTTTTTTTTTTCAATTTTGCTGCACCTATGTTATGCTTACAAGAAATTTAAACACCAGGGACAGAAAAGTGCAGCCCTGTAGTACTTATAGACTATTTCCTTGGACAAAAATGGGATTTCCTGGAAGTTTTAATTATTGCAAAGGCTAGAGATTACAATTTCTTAAGTATTCACTAATTTTACCCAAAGACATGTAGAAAAATATGTTCCATTTAGAGTTAATGATTAATTAATTGCTTTACCTACTTTGACAGTTTGAGAGACTTGTAGGTATAGGACAAGAGTTCTCTGATTCATTGTCTATTTAGATCACTTCATATAGTCATTTCTGAATGAATTTGTCAAATACAGTAAATAAAGGACATATCAGATGGATTAACTAAACAGGCTTTAATAATAATTGAAATTCAATGAATAGCATTATGTCATTTAGATTAGATTTAGTCTGTACGAAATATACCCCAGTGATGAGGACTGCCAACCTGAGAGTATTACATATTCAGTGTAAATTAAAAATTGGCTGTAAAGGTTTATTGACAAAATAAATTTCAATTAGCAAGGACTAAATATCTGCCCCTAACTAGCAAAGGGTAAGGTTGTTAGAGATAAATTCTGATGTTTATATGTGGTTGTTATGTTTATTGTGCATCATTTATCTTGTTTACAAGGCAGTTCATACAAAAGTAGCTAACAGAAAGTCCTGGTCACAAAACAGTCTATCTTAAATGAACATATCCAATCATTACAGAAATTACTTAGCTTTCATGTTTTTCTATTTCCTTTCCCTTTAACATTCCTCATTAGAGCTCATTTTCTTCTAGTGGATCTCCCTCAAGGTACAGAATGATCAATACCTCATTGGAAGAATATCTGTTTACTATTTTTATACCTCTTGTGGAAAGCTTACAAAGTTGAGATTCTGTGAAAATGTGGTTTTGATAAGGCTTTTGTACTTTTCTACAGCACTAATTCTTCCCAAGGATTTTTTTGTCTAAGATAGATTTTCCAAAGCCAATTTGGAAAAATAAGAGAAAGAGTCCCATCTAGCGCTTAATCTCTCAAATACAGACCCCCAAAATTTAGGGTTAGCCGTCATGTTTGCTCCCGCTAGAGAAGCAATAACCTTTCTTTTCCAATGGTGAATAAAATAAGTAGAAGAAGGTTCCAGAGGACCTTCAAAACAAATGAAAACAAGTAAACGAGCTACAAGATGAGGAGAAAAAGGTTAGGACTCAGCACACAGCACCAAGTTCAAGAGAATCAAACAAGTTGTTACAAGGAAAATGGAGGGCTCAACCTCAGATCACAATTTATCTCTGGCAGGCTTTAGTACCTAGAAGTGTATGATACCTTTTGGGGTATCCTAGGAAAATCTTAGGTTATGGTTCAGAATGTCTCCAACTATTGATAAAAATGAGAAGATGACACACTTATTTTATTACATGCCTAAAATGAAGTCTCAAGTCACATGTTTTTATAGGTAAGCTGGATCCTTGCCTGGAAGTCTCATTGGTAAGTATTGTGTTTTAGAAAGCATAATGAGGTTAGTATTAGCAGTTTTCTTCAAATCTGTGAGATTTATCAGAGCCAAAGAGGAGGGAATACTGCTTGGAGTGTTAGATGTGAGAAAAAGTTCCTGATATAAAGCCATTGGGGTGGATTTCATCTCACCTAAGCTCACATGTCTTCAGTGCATGTATCTCAATCAAAGTCAACCTAGATGCCTTTGTAGTCAATAGAGAAAAACAAGCCCTACAATGCTAACTTTTACATAGATAAAAGAGGTGAATGTCATACCTAAACTTCACTATTGTCAGTATAGAAAAGGGAGACACCCTTGGGAGATATACCGTATCATAAAAAATGTGTATAAAATCCTTGTATCTAATTAGCTTCTGTAGGTAGTCCTTCCTTGCTCTCTTCATTGACTATGTATGTAATCCAGAGATGGTTTATTTTGAGATAAACTTTCAGGTGAGTTAAAAGAAATGTATCCCACTGACTTAACAGGTCAACATTTATGACACAACACTAACTGATACAGGGAACAGAACACAGTTGTTCATAAAGCCCTGGTTGCCACCAAGAATACCATTTCTGGAACAATGCCTTTCTTGCAGCAAAGTCGTTGCCAGAAGTAATGTGGGAACCTAGACGGAGCTCTCACACAAACATGTGGTCGTGCAGGTCTCCAGCTTCAGGGAGTGCCTGAGCCTGTCACTTGTATCCAAGGGCAACACAGACAACACCCGTGTTTGTTATGAGTAGGTGAATGATCTGCTCAGCCTCATGGTGGAGCAGAAGGAAGAACTGGAAAGGTTAAGGAGTATTAGGGAGTGTAAGAGAGAGATAGACTGGTGAGCCACAGCATTAGGCAAAGGCAGCAGATCGACGCACCACAAGATGCAGAGGATCCTCTCCCTTCTTTCCACCAAGCAGAAGGATGGGACCTAAGAGACAGGGAGGAATGGAAACGGGTCCCTGCATGGGGAGGCAGGTGAATCCCCTCCTGGCCTCCCTCACTTTCCCAGTTGCCCTTACACAACAGATTTGGGACTCTGGAATTTGAGGGCCAGGCAGCTGAGGATGTAAATGAAGGTCCATCCAGTTGATTGTCTGGGGTGAGTCATCAAGCCCCACATGTTAGGACTGCTTGTGTTAATTTAAAAAAGGAGGGTCACTGTCATGGGCAATTCCCTTCTCAGGGAAATGGATGGCCCCATATGCTGACCAGATCCATCCCACAGGGAAGTGCTGCCTCCCTGGGGCCTGGGTTAGAGACATTACCAGACATTACTCCCTAGTCTGGTACTGCCCTCTGATAACTACCCACTATTGGTAATGCGGGTTGGTAGTGATGATGTTGCAAACAGAAGCCCTAAAGTGATTAAAAAGGACTTCAGGGCACTGCGGTGATTGGTTGAAGGATTGGGAGCACAGGTAGTGTTTTCTTCAATCCCTTCGGTGGCAGGAAGAATACAGAAAGGAACAGGAAAACACGCCTGATTAACACATGGCTCAGAGGCTGATCCCACCATAGAATTTTTTTTTTTTTTTTTGACCACGGGCTACTTTACAAGACTCCAGGCCTGCTGGCAACAAATGGAGAATGCCTGTCTCAATGGGGAAAAGGATCCTGGGGCAAGAGCTAGCTGGGCTCATTGAAAGGTCTTTAAACTAGACTTGAAGGGAGATGGGGATAAAACTGGGCTTGCTGGAGAGGAGACTGGGAGCGGCATACCGGTACCTGTGGGGCATTGTGGTAGTAAGATCTTACAGTTGGCTGTCATCCTGACAAATTGAATAAGATCAATACTTCTCCCAGAAAAATCAGTAAAACTATTATGAACATCTTGCTAATTTATACTTTTAAATGAATACAATATTTAAGAAAATACCTTGCTGATAAAAGCAAAACTAACTCCTTTAGTCCTTCAACTTCTTTCATCTCTATCTCTGTAGCAGTACCCTGTGGGTGAAAGTATAATTCATGAGCTAATCTGTTCAGACATTGTTGTCTTACTGATTTCACCAAGTGTGCTGCCAAACATTTGAAAATCTATGTAAAGGGGAAATGTAAAATGTTCATTAAATATAATTTGTTTTATCTAGGAATATTCCACATTAAAATACAAATTCATAACGATCTCTACATGGGATTGTTGTATCATGTTATAATACTCTATGTAGCCATTTATCTGACCCCAAAATGACATGTGTGAAAGGCTTTAATATGATACAAGTGGTAAATATGACAAACCAGTGAACTCTCTGAGGCTAGCAAATTGTTAGGAATAGCATTTTAAAGAACTCTGCCCAGGAGAGGTATCATTTGTTACTTCCTGGAGTTAATGATCTCATGTCATAGACAAACTGGGTTATAATCTGTTTTTATGACTCAAGAGAAATATCTAAGAAATAAGAATAAATCATGACTGCTGTCAGGTCATTTGCCAGAGCATTCCTTGAGAGCTTAGGTTAAAACAACCTCAAGGCATTTTCTGGTACATGGCAAAGGGTTATCCCTTGATGAGCACAGAATTCTAGTTCTTGCCTTTATCACATTGTTTTGAACCCTAACTATAGTTGGATAACAATAATGGCCTGACTCCCTGTAAAAGGAATTACTTGCTCTATTAAAAGAATTCTGAAAGTAACTGGAAGATTTGAGTCCACAATTTTCTATGTAACTTCATTTGACTACTTAATTGCACGGGAAAATAAAAACATCCCATATATATACTTTGGGGCTAATCTGTATTCATGAGCTTCTTAATACTTTTAGAAGTGTATGACAGAGAAATAACAGTTACTTTGAACAGCTTTGGGGATGTAGTCACCCGTTCTTCCACCTTTCGCAACCATAAGCAATTCCTCCCAACAAACAGAACCTATTTATAAATAACCAGACTATACCTTGGTAATAGTATAAAAGCATAGATTATTGCGTAGATATAAAGCAGAGTTATAAAGCATAGATGATTACAGATTTATTGCTCATATGTTCAAAAGATTTGTAAAGTCAAGACAGTGTATTGTTTGATATCTAACTTTAATGGGAACGTGAGTGCATTAAACTCTCATTCCTTACACAGAGTAGAATAAATCAGCACTTTGTACCAAGAGATTTGCATGAATCTGTGTAAACACCATAGTCCAGAGAAGCATCTCAGTTCAAGGTAACACTTAAATACCTGCATCAACTCAGGCACTGATGCTAATGGGGCTTTAAGCTTCTGTTTAATGCTCTGCTAAATACAGATGTCTAAGTATAAAAGTTAAGTTCCATAATAGATAAGACTTGGTGGCTGAACAGCTCAGTTAGTCACCAAGTTGGTTTCCAAACACCTGACTGCACATTGAAGGGTGAAAACTCAGGCAATGCATGGATAGATTGACTGCAATTTCCTTTTATTTGTTTAGTTTTATTCAGTGGAGAAATTTGGTGGCTATCATCAGACCAACAGTATGGATCAAGCAGTTGTATTTAAAATACAGTTACTGTTGATGTTGTTGACCAGAAACAGTGGATGGGCAGGATTAAACAGGGACAGATTGACGGGAAAAAGAAGAAGACCTGAAACATGGGAGTCAGTATTCAGCCTAGGTACATAGACAAAATTTGGGCACCAAATTGTTTAACCACAGGTGTGACTGTCTCATACAGTTATATCCATACCATTATTATTTTCCTTCTCATATCCTAGAGGATATAGTTTACCATAATTTCAGGTAAAGTTTAGTGTTCCCTATACTAACATTATAAAACCATTCAGTATTACCAAAAGAAGGGTTTTTTTGGTTGTGGGTTTTTGGTTTTGTTGTTTGTTTTTTTGTTTGTTTGTTTTTTTTTTTTTTTATTTAATTTTTTTTTTTTTTTGGTTTGG
>JAAGNO010024955.1:14537-40576 GCA_033439905.1 Ceryle rudis
TTTTGGTTTTGTTGTTTGTTTTTTTGTTTGTTTGTTTTTTTTTTTTTTAATTTAATTTTATTTTATTTTTGGTTTGGTTTGGTTTTTTTCCTGAAAAATAATTTTGTCTAGACAAATATTGATTAACCCATGCTACTTCTAAAGCTCTTTTTTAAAAATAAAATTTCCTTCCATGTTTACATTTTGCAATGGCTCTTTTTTAATTTTTATTTCTCTCTTTTCTAAACAGTGGAAAAATGTGAGCATACTGCTCCAGTTATGATTGCCCTTCCATAATTTTTTATTCTTTCATTATCAAATTTCAATTCCCTTAACTTATTATCTTCCACTGTCTGTAGCTGTTCTGTCTTGTCATCCATAGCCAGTATTATCAGTTAGATTGAAACTTCATGCATATCAGTCACCTGCTTAGTAGATCATACCTACATTATTTGAAATAATTAATATATTTTCACTCTTAATATCTGCTTCTACTTGCTATGTTCTCTTTTGCACTTTTTAGTTAATAAACTTCTATTATTTGTTTTGATTTATTTTGTAAGAGCTGAATCAGGTTGAATACTGGCACCCAATATCCTATTTTATTTTTTATATATATATATATTAGAAATAATTGTTGTTGAATCACCAGTCATTTAAATTCTTGGTTTCCTGTTCATTCCCTGTATTATATCTGAAATATTGGACAGACAGTTTGAAGTCCTTTTATGCAATGTTTCCTGCTATCCTGTATTTCCATAGCACCTTAAGGAAGTTCCATACTTTCACTGTGTTCTTGTACTTTATTTTTCAGTTACACTGAATTTAATAAATAGATCAAAGTCACCCTTCTTGAAATGGAAGGTCTTAATTACAGACTATTTAATTTATATTTGTGATTACCGCTGCCAAAGGTTCTTTTTTCTAACTAGCTCTTCTGAAATTTCTTGTAACCGAAGCCAAGTCTGAGACAGCATTGAGTCCTATAATGTTAGAATGCACTTTATCTTAATTGTAGCAGACATCCAAAATACCTGCTTTACAATGCAATGGATTATGTTCTAGAAATCACTGTTTTCAATACAAGCTGTCAAGGTAGTGTAGAATATCTAGCCTAGATGTTGGCAATTCATGGTGTCATTTAGCCAAATAAGTCCTTCTCTTAGCGCTTATCAGAAAATCCGGTGAACATGGCTATCATCAATCATGGTGGCTGAATTCAATCCAATGATAAATTCAAAGCAAAAGGTAGGAGAAGCTGGAAAAGTAGTAGGAGGAAGTACTTCTTATGGAGAGTCATGGATAGAAATAGGTGGACTTGATGTGGACATGTAAGCACTCAGAAGATGTAAAATTGAGATGAAGACTTTGCACCCAAAAAAGGTAGGGAAGAATGAGAATGACTAAGAAGGGCTGAGATGGAGAGGCAAGGAGGTCTCCACATCCAGGTTTCTGCAGAAAGACCTTATTAAGACTTTCCAGCCCTTTTCCTTTTCATATGTACTCATCCAAGCAAGCACTTCACTCTGCAGACTGTCCCATTCCTTGTTCTTATGCACTTAATGCCACTGAATATTAAACAAATAAAGCCCTTTCAATTGCCTTCATATGTTCTCCACATCCTGGCATCCCATTTACCCTTTGTAGCTCAGTGCCATCAATCAGTCTTTTCACTCCCTTGACCCCAAATCACGATTGATACAACTGCAAAATTCAGCTGCTTTTATGATCAGTCTCTAAGTTAGACATAATGGCAAGTCAGCTGTGAAGTTTATGATGTCAAGAGTCACATCTAAAATATTCTACAAATAAATAACAACTTCTCAGTCTCACAAACAACTCAATCCCCCTGCCCCTGACTTCTTTTCCAGATCAAAAGATTGAGATGAAAATATTTAGACCCAAACATACCATTTCTTGCTTATAGAAACTGTATACTTCAAGAAGCTTTAAAAAAATATATTTTTTTTTAATATCCAGGAAGTAACTAGACGGACTTATTATTCTGGCTTTAAATGAGAGATTCATATCACCTTCTGGTTTTCTTAATGCTGTTACAATGAGTCAAGATTATTTCCAAACAGATTTTTGATATTAGAAATCTCACAGTTTGAAAAATCAACTTCGTTATAAAATTCAAAGTAGTTTTTAAATAAGGTCTTTGAAATAAGTGTTAAAAGCAGGTCTTTTCAAATGAATGCAAAATCAATGAAAAAATACAGAGATTTTAATTTTCCATTTTGACAACATCAAATCTGAGAGAAAGAATTGAATGACTTGTTCCTGCACAGTGCCCTGTATTCTACACCAAAAAAATGTGTATAAACCCTGCCACATAGTGTAATTATAGAACTTCTCAGTTTCTCATCTTAATTTTTCATTCTTGGTGACTATGTAAGAAACATTTTTCAGGGATGTTAACTGAACATATATTGAGATGAAAATAATGATTATAGCATCCTGTCATAGAATGGACAAGGTAATTTCACAAGAATGATATATATGTGTGATGGTACAGCCTATCCTTTCCCTGTGTCCTTAGACATCAATGGTTGACCAGATCTGGGACTAGGGGTAGATCTTACCTTATTCTGTGAAGGAGTTTGGAGGGAAAAGGGATCTGTTCTGAACCTCATGACTGGACAGGAGGCCTACCCTTACCACCCTCCTTCTACCCCATTCACAATTCCCATAAAAAGATCAATACTCTCAGGCCAAAATCATTCTATTGCTTATAGGTTCATTAGTAGAAATGTTATAATCATATTGCTTTTGTTAGTTGCATACAAGCTTACTTATAATATAATCACGTTATTTTTAGTTACATTTGCTTATCTTTGATTAATTGCCTTGTAGTAAGTAATGTAGTGACCTTTCTATCAATCGAATCTTGTTTAACTTAGTTGATTCTTCACTATATTTTACTAATTAGCTAAATTGTTACTCTTGCTTAATAAATTATAGTGCTGCTTTTATTTGACGTGATGTGCATTCCACTCATTATTGTGGCAAGAAGAGCCTTGGATAAGGCTCTGTAACAAGTAACAAGGGGAAGTGTCTTTGTATGTTTTCACACCCCCATGACAATAAGCTAAAGTGAAAAATTTGGATTGAAATAAATTTCCAACTTGTATTTCAGGAAGCCTTAATGAAGTACATACTTTTCAAGGTATTAAAAACATAGGAAATATTTTTTGTGGGGGTTAGTTAACACTATTAGTAGGGTTGCACACCAGTGTAGTTCACCCTAAGGTAGGTTCTTAGAGTTACTATAGTTGCCTAAACCTGGATGCCTATGTTCATATGAGACGTGTACCCATAATTTAGGGTTTAGTCTTTGCTTCTGAACACTGATGTGTAATGCTATTGAATATCCTGTCTAGAATTTCTGAAGGACATCAGACCACAGGCCAAATCTCATTTCTACCAGTGACACAGTTTCTGAGTGCCACAGGAAGTCTCAAATAGTAAGAGATACCAATAAGTGGGCACAGAATCAAAGACTTAGTGTGAGAACATGGTTGGACTCGATGATCTTAAGTCTTTTCCAACCAAAACAATCTATGATTCTATGAACATAAAGCTTTAGAATTAGGATTCAACTTAAGAATATGGAATTCAAATATACATCTGTAGCACTGGTCTCCCCATACATGGTAGTTGTCTAAGCTCCTATTTGGCCAATGGAGGGGACTAGTCAACATAATTATTATAGCTGAACATCAATGTAGTTCACCCTCAAGTAGGCTCCTAGAGTCCACTACAGTTGCCTAAACATAGGTAGCCAATGGATATAGGTGCCATAGGGTATCTCTAGGCACCTAGAGATTGAGTGTATTGACTTTCTATCCATAAACTGTCTAAAATTTCATACACCTAATACCCATGTAGATACATACATGAAATAGATACCTCAATTCAGAAGTTTTGATTTCAGCCCTATTGTAGACATATATAAGTGAGATGAAAGCTATCCCTGGCCTGCATATAATGCATTTCTTTATGAAGTAAAGCCATCCTAAGAAATTCTCCAACCCACACCATAATTCTTGGCCTTCCCCATTATGCTGAAACAACAGTTTATGAGTCTGTAGTAGAAGCAGATGACATCAATGGCCTGGATTAAAAATGGTCTTTGTTTCAGAGGACTACTTTTAATCTAGATTGTTTCAGTTTTCTGGTTTACCAGTGCAGACAGACAAACTGCTGTGTTAGCACAACTGAAGAGGTGGTAAATCACATCAGTGGTACAGGAATGGTAAGACAGGGAAGTGAAGGGGGTTGAAATTTCTTGAAGTTGTTTTGCTGCTAAAGTCACAATAACTATTCCTTCAAAAAGTGGAGGCTTTGTGTAAAAAAAAAAAAGTGTTCCCAGTTTAGCAACACATCTTAGGTACTTAGTAAAATGAAATCCTTGAAAAGAAAAGTAAGTGCTGATGAAACATTAACAATAGATTGTGTTCAGATTTCACTTGAGTAGAGCAGTTTTCTAGTACAGTTGTATGCTGAAGATCTTATTTGATATGACAGTTGGTATTCAGAGACCTACACATGCTTGAAGGCTAATCATACTCTTCTGGGGAGGGTGGTAGGAAAGGAGTCTTTTAGATGATATCACAAATGACTAAATCAGTTTGATAGTCCAAAGCTGCTCTTGAAAGAGGGAGTTACCACTCCTTACCTCTTCCTTTACCCCACTATCACTTTCTTTCTACTTCTGGGGCTCAAATGAGCTCATACCGGAAATTTTTGTTTGTTTTATTTTGTTCCTTTTGGGTTTAATAAGTGAGTTTACATCACAGAGGTTGCTGAGAAGCACCAGAAGAGTTTGAGAAATTGCACCAGGTGGATCGCAGAGAGAGAGAGCAATGAAAAAATAAATAATTTCTTTTGGTGGTAGAGGACTGTTGATTTTACTTACCACACCCTCTGCAAGTCAGAGTTTGAGACCATGCAGCCAAGGCAAAGGGAAAGGTAGAAGTGCATTATACATAAGCTGAAGTTCCCTGATAATTTCAAGTCACTGCTGATGGGATAGTACAGCTGCACATTCACACCTTTTAACTTAGTACTACATGGAGTACAGCTGATCTAAAACCGAGAAAGGGATTCCCCCGGAAAGGTATAATGTATTTTCCTAAAATATATTTTCATACGGAGTTGTTCCTCGAACTGACTCATTGCAAGGCTATAAGCATAATGCTAGCACTTGGGCAGTGGTAAGGATATGTACTTAGAGGCAGAACATGAGACTGGATTGGTGTTTCTCATTCAGGAACACCAAGTTCCCAAGTGAGAAAAATTATTTAAATTGCAAATCCAGTCTCATCATCTTGACTTTTTACCTGTCTAACAACATTTTGGGTCTTCTTCTCTACTCACTTCATAACATTTGCTGTCTGCCACTCTAAGCAAGAGGTCCTATGAGCGTACTTTACAGGAAGATATCATGCCCCGTGACTGCCTACAGCTGCTACAAACATAGACATTCTTTCTCTGTTAACCTTCATCTATTCCTGCTCACCATATCTGCTGTTCCTCCTCAGGTATTGAAAGAGATCTGTCAGACAAGATGAAGCTGTGTAAGCCTTTAATTTAGGGAGGCAAGGAGGGAACTTTACCCTCCTGGAACAACCAAGACAATGAGGAGACAGTACTGGCTCACAACCTTCCTGTGTTTCACCAAGGCACTTTACAGCTACATAAAAGCCAATTTCAGTAAATTCTGTTGGTGAAATCATGACTGCCTTTCACCTGAATAGATAGAACTTTAGCCACACTTAGTTACAGTTGAATGATTTTCCTTTGCCAAGAGTTAGAATGTGTACCTTGATAAAATAGCAGCTAATTCCATTACGACTAAATGTGAAGTAACAACTGAATCCATTAAAAATACATCTTAATGTATACCTTTCGCTCCAAGAAGAGAAAAAAAAAATCCTCTCTAATTCCTGGTCAATATGTTCTGTTGACTTCAGTAAAAAGTAGATGAAGATCCAAGTAATTCCGTTTAAGCATTCAAAGGAAAAATCTATTCTTAAATAATTTATGGCAATCTAAATTGAAAGAGATATCTAAAAGAAAAATTTGAGTTGTGTGAGTTTTGGACTGTAACTCTAGAACAATAGTGAGAATTTGTTGAAGATGGCAAGATAGGCATTGACTATGCTTTTCTCAAAATTCACCTGATTAAATAATCATATATATAATAATACCATATATATATCAAATATCATATATATAATAAACATCATATGGTTTTAAGTCAACATGTGACCTGAATGTATGCCTTAAATATAATTTTCTTTTGTTTTTAAATTGCTACGTAGGAGATATTCTGAAAACAACAAGCAGCTAAAACTAATAACCTCAGCTGATTAAAGTTCTGTGGGAAGAATCCATAGATTTGATTCAACACTAATAGCATTGAGGGCAGAATCTGCCCTCCAGTTGAAAGATATAAAAACATCTTTTAAAGAGATAAGATAGGAAGGTTGCTAAAAGATGAATAAGGTACATGACTGCTATTCATTGAAATCCTGCATTCACTGCTACAACAAAAAGCCTTCTTTTTGTCGCATTAATCTCTCAACTACATATTCTTTATTTAAGTTATGCATTAATTCTTTATTTATGTTCTGAATTAATAGCCTGCATAATTTAATTCATTAAAAATGCCCATGTCTTATTACAGATTTTGACACCAAAGAGGAACAGATGTTGAGCATCCAACACTTCAGTCTTGGATTGAAGTTCAGAGTTCTGAAAAATGATGAAGCTGAGGGAGTTGCCTTAGACTTCTGTTAATTAATTGTCTTTAGAACAGTGGCCTTTCTTCTCAGTCAGAAAACGAAGGGGAAGCAAGCCAAAAATTTAGAAGCATCTTTTATTCTGTGACAACTTTATTAAAAAAAACTGTTTAAAGGAAGAAGGCATTATAGGCCATAATAGAAAATTTCTTAAGTAGGAAAAAATCATTATTTAAATCCTCAGTATTCGAAGTGAACTATCTACTTTTAATCGAGATCTCTGTGCATTGTTAATGGTAATCTTAACATAGTATATTTATTAGAAGGCTATTGAAGAAGGATAAACCTTCCTGCTTGATAATTGATTTCTTCATTTTGTCATGAAGATTAAAACATATTATTTTTATCAAGTCTATTACTTTGAAGATATAGCACCAAAAGAAATGCAGATTTTAGAATACTCACATAAATGCATTTCCTATGTAAATAGGTAGTATAGAAAAAGGCACTTTATTTGGCTACATTTTATTTCTGTACTTGGTCTTGAATTCATAAAGCTGTGCAGACTCTCTCTAGTGTCCAGTCTACTCGGTCACAGTATATTTTAACCACTGCTGCTTGCAAACAGGGGGTTAAACTTAGACGAGTATATTTCTCCATAACCTAAGGTCCTGTCTTGCTTGATCTTATATGCTGTAATATGTAAAAGGTGCAAGTGTATTAGAAGACCTGGGCATGTTCCCCAAATGTGGTAGTTGGAGAATAGGGCTTCAATTTCCTTTTAGTGTTGGATTGTCAAAATGTTGCAGGGCCTAAGTGCAGTTCAGTGTTCTATTGTCTCCCTGACACTGGGTGTCATAAGGGTCTTGCAGTGAGAAAGAGGTCATCTTGTGGCCTAAGATGTGAGATGCCATCACTAAACTGGGGAGATGGGAAAGCACTGAAACTTGTGTTCAAAGAATGACTGTGAGAGATCTAGACAACTTAAAGGTAGGGTGTAACTGTGCCAAAAAAGACATAGTTCCTAGTGGCTGCGGCAAAACTAATCCACTTACCTGGTGAATCTGAATGATATCAGTATTCCAGTTAAATGCCTGGGGTATCTCCAGTGATATAGTTTTAATTGTATCAGTTTTAGTGAAGATTTAATTAAGTCTGGCACATGTATGCTTAGATTCTGCTTAGTTGTTTTCAACTGTATTGATGCTTTAACTGTTCTGGAAGGATGACTATGTATGTGCTGAAAAACATGTCATGACAGAAGTTGTCCTTTGATAGAGGTTGTCTTTTCTAATAATAGCTATTGACACTTCCTACAAACCTGTTGGCTTCATGACATTCTCATGCCTTTGGCAAACTGTAGTGAATGGTTGAACCGCATGATTTGATTTCACAGATGACTGTGTAAATGTACAGTGGAAAACAACAAAGTGGAATCTGAACACATATGTGCCAGACTTAATTAAAACTGATGCAATTAAAACTATATCATTGGAGATACCCCACACTGTATATTGCACCCCTTGGGGATGATGACTGATGGTTTGCCTGTCTTGGCTGCTGTGATAAGGGACAGGGGAAGCCACCTGCAGGGAGCAAGAAACAGTGCTTTCCTGACAAGTAACAGGACACACTAAGCTGAAAAATATGGCCAAGAAATAGAAACAGGAAAAAGTGAACCATAAGCACTGCTAGAAACTGTCAGATACCTTTCTGGGGAGAAGAACTGTTATCCCACGGTTTGTAAACTATGCATGGTGATAATTAAATTCTTTAAAGAAAGAATATTCAGGACTTTGAGTAGGAAAGTTTTCTTCTAATTAAAGCAGCAACCTAAATCAGAAGAATGCATACAGCTAGCTTCTTTGTTTCAGGCAGTCCCTGGTCATTAGACTCCTGATTTGCTTGCTCCTGATCCTTAATCTTTGTATTTCCTTGCATTTTACAAAAAGAGAGTTATTACTGCCCCTCACCCCTCTCCATTTTGATAAGAAATTAATTTTAGTAAGTCTTTCAATAGCTTTACAGATTCTAGATGAACTAGGATTGTGGTTTTGTTCCTCTTGCTGTTTCTACTTTTCATATGGAAGTCTCAGTTTCTACTTCACTTTCTGGATTTTAGTGTGATGTTTTGCTGGAAGACATTGCTTTCTAGTGATTTCACTTTCATACAGAAAGTTCTAATTCCATGTTGACTTTTGTGAAACAAATCCTCACAAATGTTACCTTTTTGAGGTATAAAGATGTTATTTTATGTATTTAATGTGAGAAACAACTTACATAGTATTGTGGCAGGTGCAGCCTTCCCGAACAGACAAAACACAAAGCAAACAGGGTGTGCTGGAGCAGTTTGGCACCTCAGCCAGAGCAGTTTGACACCTTGGCCATTACACTGCACCTCCCACTGCTTAACTGGCACCTCAGGGTCTGTGCTTGTTTGTGTTTTGTAAGGGCTTGTCCCCTCAACTATTAGAATGACCACAGTGCACCCCTGACTTGGGTATAAATGGGGTCCTGCCTAAGAGGCATATTAGACATCAGATTATATAGTTTTTAATTTTCCCAGTTTTAAGTCTCTTTTTGACCAGCATAGTACATTTTGAATGTCCTTCTACATTCTTCTGTATATGTCTGTTAAGTCTTCTCTGAAGCATGTCATAACCTTTGGCCCCACTATCCTCTAATTTGTATGTGCTATACCATCAGTTACAGATAGTTCTCTTTCAGCTCTGTAGATAACAGATACACGGTCACTTGTCAATTTATTCTTGAGCTGCCTCCAAGCAGTAACAGTTACTGATTTCTTTCAATGTTTCTCCTCTGTGAAACTGTACCTCTTTAAAACCAAGTGGAACATATTTTCAGGTTTACAATTTTACATGGTGTTTAAAGAAATAGTCTACAATCCACACTTTTCTTCCAGCACAACATTTACAATCATCCTTAAGCTGTATATCTCTCCACTGAATCTTGAATGAGCTCTGCACAATTTTCTTCTTCCCTGCAGTTTCAGTACAGTATATAACAGGGATATGCTGGTGAATAATTTTCTCTCTGGTCTCTGAATGAGAAACTATAGAACTGATTACTGCACATTAATAAAATGAGAGGACTATAGGCAAAAGAGGGAAACAGCAAAGCTACTTAGCTCTTAAAGCCCTACTTCTTTGTGTAGGCATATACAATTTTTGCAGTCTTTTTCTCTAAACTTTTCTGTTTTTCTAGGAAACTTGTTCAAACAGACCACTGTCATCCAGAGTGTGTTTGGTTTACTGTGGGTGGTTTTTTTTTGTTTGTTTTTCTTTTTTTTTTTTTTGTTTGTGTTTGGTTGTTTTTTTGGTTTGTTTGGTTTTGGTTTTGGGTTTTTTTTTTTTTTTTTTTTTTTTTTGACAGTTCCAAGTTACACAGACAAACCTCTCAGATTCCTTGTTCATAGTGAGGGAAATCCTGTGCTTTGACTTTGCAGGATCACAAACAAAAGAGAGGTCATAGCTCAACAGTGGCAGTGAATGAAATGCAGGCCTACATGTGGAAGAAATCATGTGATATACCTGTTGACTGAAGGTCACTCTCTTTATGCAAGAATTGACAAATCTCCCTAGTTGTGCTCTGCAGCATTTTGATGTTTCAGCAAGGAAATCAACAGTGACTATCATTTTGAGAGGAGTGAGGACAGGAACTTGGTCATTTGAACTCAGTTGCAGGTTTCTAAGGCTATGACAGAGATAACAGTGAAAGTCCAGTGTTATCTTTGCTGTTTACAGGCTTTAGTGTCCAGAAGACATGGCAATTAAAGTGGTTTATTTCTTTGCAGTTCTGTAACTAATTTTGTACTGTTTGTTTTTATTGTCTTGTTTGTGGTATTAATGAAATTGCTAACATAGTCTTATTGTACTAAGAGTTTTATGCTAAGTACTAACATAAACACAAATTTACCTGAGTGATATGGTGTAATTATTTTCTTTGGTTATCTTCAGGCTAATGTACAAAATAAATGGGAAACTATTACTTCCTGCTTTGATAGAAAAAATTTTAATTATTAAAAATTTTTGAAATTAGGAGCTGCGTGTCATATTTTTAATCACTCCACCTTGCAACCTGCTCACCTTATGAATGACTCTCTTAGCAGGGTGCTGTGAACCAGTACATTCTACAAGGACTTTGTGAAAGGTAGGCTGAACTCTGGCAGTTTCTGCTAAGTATTAACAGTTGAAAGCAGCATCAGCAAACAGAGATTTTTTTCTTTCTTTCCTGTTATTATTATTTATCAATTTTCCATTTTACAATTGCTATTACTGGAGTACCTATTTAACAGCTACATCTATTTAACAGGGTTTTTTTCCTTTTCCTTTCTTTGCTTCTGACAATTTACCTTTCTTCTGTTGCCATTCAAGTGATATAAAAGAAATTTTAGAAAGGAAGTAGTAGAGCACACTAAAAGCTGACAGATTTTACATTGTCAAATCTCTTCTGGCAGCTCATTCCACAGCTGAGCAAACTTGAGTATGAACACTTTATCTTTCCTATTTTGTTGATGAATAAAAAGGTGCTTAAGATTTATGCATAACTTCAAACCACGTCAGTAGTCCAATTGACTTTTGGGGACAGCAGAAATGCCTCAGGTTGTATATGTTTAAATTCCCTCTCTGAACTGGAGCTTTTGGGCATCTGTTATATTAAAAAAAAAAAAAAAAAAAATTTACCATGTCATAGGAGGATAGAGAATGGGGGTGCTGATACCTGGATTTTCCAATCACAAATGCTTGAAAAACAGACTGAAGTCTTCAGGTGGTAAAAGAAAAAGATTAAAGGGAACAGTGTTATTATGGTTCAATGTGCTGAGAAAGGTGGTAAAATGCTCCACACATGGTAAATACTTTTCTTGAGCTCCATCACTAGCTTCAGGCACAATGTGCTGCACAAAATAGTTGCTGAGTGACATCAATTTTAACAGTACGACACGATTTCTGCTTTTATTGACAGAGAATGAAGTGTTCATGTGGCACACCTACTCTGTAAGGGAAGTTGAGTAGGGAGACCAGAGCCATGGTGAGGTAGGTAGGGCAGGAGCCTCACAGTAACAGTGAGTGCACAGTCACACAGTACCTGAACAAGAAAAAGAGAGTGGATCTCCTGAGAGTAACCAGGAGTCCAGACCATTAGTCATATCCACTGTGATAAGGCATGTCTGAGATCAAGCCAGAAAGTCAGGGCAGTGGGTTAAGGTCCAGTCCAGATCAGTGGGGTAATACAGCCAGGCATGGCCATGACAACAGGAGCAAAGGCAAGAGCCTGATCCTAAGCGCATCCTGCTGAGTGGGACAAAACCTTGCTTGGCAGAGCATTTTCTCAAATAGCTTGTTCTATACAGCTCTCTGAATCAAGGTTTCACAGCTTCACCATTGAGGCTGACACTGAACACAGGCAAACTCTTGGGTACTCAGAGCACTGGCATTGACAACTGTAACAGAAACGTCACTTAATGAGTGTTCTAGTTAGATCTGTTTGCTCTTCCTGGCATTTGGATAGCGTAATTTTAGTCTGGTTTGAATTCATATGGATAGTCTTCAAGATTTTATTTCTAGGATGAAGTTCAGGTTGCCTGTTAAGACAGTCAATAATCACTTTGAGAGGGCAATCTATACCTACTGAAATAGGTAGGATTTTTATCTGCTTGATAGTGAGAAATATGAAAGATGATTTTGAAAGCTGGTATGCTGTACAGAAATATTGTTACACTCAGCCATTAACTTTGGATGCAAGGACCTGTCAGAGATCTGGCTCCATTCTGAATAACACTGAAAATTAAATGCTGCCATTCACTCGGGAGCCAAAGAGCAAATGTCTTTTCTGGGAATAGGTATCAAATTAGTTGGATGCCATCTTCTATGACAGCAGGCACATATGGTGTTATCTACCTTCTTGGACCTAGCCTGGTTGTTGGAGAGCTAGCCTAGGGGAACAGAGTTGCAGGCTGTCCTCACCTCAGAAATGCATCCAGGGAATGGCTGATCTCCAAACTGTTAATTCTTGGGTCCATGTTAGAATTATAGGCTCTTTTACTATTGTGTCTTTTACTATAGCTCTTCCTACTGAATCTGCACTACCTTGCAACAAAGCATTCAAGTCATGAAGGTGAAGGAGAACAGGAGAACAAATAAAAAGAGCATGATTCTAGACTAGAGCTCAGGTCACTTGACTGAGAGCCTGCATCCTTTGGATCCTGGATCTTTGCAGTCACTGTTCCCTTGCAGTGTACATACTTTAAACAGTTATTGAGTGAATAAAAATATACATCAACAAAGAGTTTTACAGGGATGACTCAAAATCACAGGAGCCCTCTGCTAGTAATTAGTGGCATCAGCAAAGATGGTTTAGCAAAAGAACCTTTTTTGGAAGTGAATAAAACTGCAGCTTGAGCCCTCTCTTCTGTTCCTTCCTAAAGCTTGTAGTCATTCTCTTGTATATTAGCTTAAGGAATCTTTAGTTGAAAGTGGTTCTTACCTACTTGTAAAACTCCATGAGTCCTTAGAGATAAAAAGCAACAAGCACTTGCTATTCAAAGGGAGAAGAAAAGCAGCCAATGGGTCAATATATTCAATACCATGAAGAAGACTTCCTTGGATTTTTGTCGAATGCATTCATCATCACAGTTCTAGTAATTGTCCATTGTGATAAAACCAAGATTTGTTAGATACAGAAGAGTCCTCACCTATCTAAAATCTCATTCCAAGACCACTCAATGTTTATGTCTGCATTGCTAAAGATATTCATTCCTGTCTTCAGAAATCATCACTGGATAATTTATTTATATCCTCAGATACAAAGTGTCTTGCACTCATGTTGCTCAGAAGCAGCCTCTTCTTGGCAGAAAAGCATAAAAGATAGATAATTGTGGTTGCTCTTTCAAGCTTCATGTGACTGTAGTTCTCAGGAAAAAGAAAAAAAAAAAAAAAGGAAAAAGAGGAAAAGGTTTCCTCAGTTCAGAAGAGTGAAATAACATGGGTCTGCGTCACAATTCTTCAAAGTAGTACTTTTATACCGCTTGATGTTGAGTTCTCTGGAAAGGTATAAAAAGTTTTTAGGGGTAAAGGTTGTACTATATTGTGTTGATGACAATGTACAACAGATCATGTGTATCTTTCGCTCTTGTCAATGTTGCCTTTAGGCAGTGGTGCATGGAATAAGCTATCTCCAGTATTCTGGTTTTGTCTGAGAGCAAATTAATATATTAGCAGCATGAATATTCCAGGGACCAGGATCCAAGGGAGAACTTGGGATTTAAATAATGATTTGATGACATAGATATACCCCGTCTAGGTACAACCAACTAGGTTATGGCATGTTATCAGTTCTGTCAGCTGAATTCTTGGTTACGGTTCACAAAGTCATCACTCTTGCAAGGTCACCAAAAAGTGGAGTTTGAATCATACATTCAACCTGTTCTAGGCTCACAAAGTTACTTCAAAGGAGACAGAAGTTTGAGGTGGGAAACCCAAAACAAATATAAAGCAATGATGAAGCTCCTCCTTCCTAGGAAAACAATTTCTAGTCTTCAGGAGAACTCTCTGTGTTTTCTCAATTTCTGTTATATCTCAATTCCACATCCATATAAAAATTTTAGCACTTAAACCCAGATCTATTTTGCATACTTGAAATTCTACATGAATATCATTAGATTAACAATTATGATATAATTAATACTAAGGAACTTTGGATATTGTGGACTTTTCCTTAATATTTGTAATAGATACTGAACTGGCCTTCTAGCTTTGATCTTGTATTATATGCTGGTTGAAATATGCTGACTTCAGATTAAAAGAAAAAAATCATAAAAAATTAATATCCTCCTGGAACTGTTAATTTTATTAATATTAAACTTAAACAATATATTTAAATTACATGTTTCATTTTTATGAAAACTACTACAACATTTAAATAAGAATGTAATTTCAAATTACTGTCTTGAGTATATAAATAACCTGAAGGTTTAAATTGGATTTTATATCTCCTTTCTTTTGTCTGTAATATTCATTATTTCTATTCATGTCTTTTATGGCTTTTTAAGATACCTGTTCAAATAGTAGACCTTTCTGAGTACAGAACACTAAAATCCTTGTAGTATCACTGTTAGATATTCTCAGAGGTAGTCAGTTGGTAGCACTATAACTCATAATATGTTCTGCTTTTAAGTTTCATAGATTTATTATTTCTTTTTGTTTTTCAGGGCTAATTCTGCATGACAGGAAGTGATAGAATAAGTGGCTCCTTATGGCAAGAAGAGGGTTCCTGCAAACCATTCTGCCACATTAGCTCTTTTCCCTCTGTTTAACCTATCTCTAATTCAGTCACAGATGTCACCTTTTTAGCTTTTCACAAATTATAATAAAAAATAAGGAGCTAAACTGATGACATATACTACTGCCAGTGGCACCATGACATTACTTCCACAGCAGGAGGTAGTGATTACAAAGGGCTCCTGATGCTTCTCAATGTTTTCAACAAAGGCAGACTATAATTATGTCTTATTACAGAAAGTGATAGCTTAAATACTATGGTTCATTGTTGTGTTTCATATCAACTTATGTAAACATATTCTTTAATTATTAACATTGGAAAGGTTTTGCTAGGAGTAAAATAAATGTTTTAGAATAAGAAGGACACAGAACTCATACAGAAATTAAGGAGTTACATCTCTTATTTTCAAGAAAAAATATTATTTTTAAAAGTTGTTTTTAATATTAAAATTTTAATCTCTGGTATATAAGTAATGATAATGACCAAGTGAATATGAAAAAAATCAACTTTTATTTAAAATACAGCACATTCAGGTTGCAGCTACAGCTACAGCTGTAATTGAGTCTTAGAGGCAGAGACATAATCCCAGAAGGGTTTGTAAGGAAGTCCTGGGTAGTCACTTTTTGTTATCACTATTATTCAGAACTCTTTCTATGAAATAGTAGATCCATCTGCCATTTTACTTTCGTTACGGATTCACAGTGTTAAGGTCACACCTACATTGTGACTGTTAATGAAATACATGTGAATGACTATCTGGGTGTATGAAATCCTCAACTACAGCATAGCTAGACTATGAAAAAAAGTGCAAAACTATTCTGAAAAGACTAGGAAGGAACAAACAGTTAAGATCCAGTTTTGCTTCCACAAGTTTGTGAAATTTCCATGTATACACCAGCTGTAAGTTTCAAGCAGAACAAAGTAGCATTTTCAGAGTCCTTAGAAATGGGAAGGTATTTCACTCAAAGAAAACGTATTTCTAAGTACAGTATCAGTCAGTATCACTGACAAATTTTATTTTAAGTGTGGTAATAATCAGCAGTTACTGCTATTTTAATGATAGCACATGGGAAAAAACCAAACAAACAAAAAGGTTAATAAAAAGTTTCCCTAACTTTTGTTTGTATTACTTAAAATTCTGTTTTACAAGTCACTGAAGATTGAAAGGCACATAAACTGATTAAAGTCTGTTACATGTATTTTGCTATTTTTTATTCTGTTCTCAGTGAACTCTTGTTAAACAAAGTTCTATGGGGAAGTGGTGTTCCTAGATAGGTGCAGTTGTGAGGAGCTACAGCTTTAAAATGTGCCAAAGATTTTTTTTACTTGCTAATGAAGTTCCTGTCATGGACAGGTACTATGACCAGCTTATGGTCACTTTAGTGTGCCTAAAGTCACACTCTGGAACCCTTTTTCTGGCTCCTGTGCTCCCCACCACTTCCTCTGCCACATATTTTTGTGGAATTTATTAGTACTTTTATATGTAAAGCAATGGATTAATTTAAACAAATATAGACAAAAATCCCCCATTAAATGAAAACATTAACCTCATTCTCAAACAGAAATTTGAAATATAGTAAATGAATTGTAGATAAATGTTGTGATTTCCACTGACTGTAAAGGGAATCTAGATAATCAGTTTAGATTTAGACTACTATATAGTGAAAAATAATTAAGCAGAAATTAATCTAAGCAAAAGTGGCATTACATGATTTAAAAACTTGTCTTTTTTTAGATGAACAGTCAACTCAAAAGAAGAGAAACAGTAACTCCATCATGGGGAACAGTTATTTATTCCACACTATATTCTGTCTTGATTTTTTTTTTTTAATAGATTCTTAGTTCCTATAGAACGTCAGAATGTGACACACCGAACTTCGTGCTCCCAAGTTACTGATACTGACACTGAAAGGGTGACAATTATGAGCTGCTAGGTGTTACAGTAATTGGAAGTGCACATGTGGAGAGCTAGATGCTGTTTCATTTCTTCTGTTACAAATGTAGCCTATGAAATTTGCAGCATTTAGATACTAGAACAAGTAAAACAGTCAAAAGACTTCTTTATTCTTAACTAAGAAATAAATATTTCACATATCAACATCAGTCTCAAAACTTGTACTGTTCATTACATGCAAATCATGACAGCACACTAACAAGATGACTTAACTTCCCAAATTGAAGTGATTTGTTAATTACTAGCAACTGAGCTGGGTGACTACGTAGCATTTATTTTAGCCAAGGGTTATGGGTTCCTAAAAGGTCAACAAAGGTTGATTCTAGGTACTCTAAAAAAACCTTGTCAGTGGCTGTAGTCTTGGATGAGCCTATAATGCAAAGGTTATGATTCAGAAGTGCCTTATCCATGCTGTTCCATATCTGAAGTGACAATGTAATGTAGTTCATCTAGAGAAGCATTGTTACTTTTTTACATCTTTGGTCATACAAGATGAACTTGAGAAGAAGGTGTACTTGTTATCCTTGGGCTATCTTAGGCTATCCTGACCATCCAAAACCAGTTTAGCTCCAAGTTTAAACTTTGTATCACAGTAAAAGAAAATAACAAATTCTATTTGTGGAACTTTAATTATTTCTAACCTTCCTTTTGGCACCTTTCATTGTCTCATCTGTGACCACCATGCACACATCCTTTCTGTCATTCTTAAATGTCCAAGATATTGATACACTAATCCAATCTTCAGGAAAGTTGGTAATTTTTTTTTATATCTGAGTGAGCTGTGCTTTGACAACGTAATGTTAAGTGGATATGATCATATCCTCTTTGCAATGGACTGAGGGTTTCTTTAGCAATTTTAAATACCAATCTACCTGTTAAGCCACAGGACATGAAGTATCATGGGGCTAGTGTTAAAATCTACACAATTTATCCATCTTTCAAGACAAAAAAATTATGTCAATAACGATTTTCTTATGAGGGATACTATGGTAATTAAAACTGTCATAAGCTGTGACAATTTTCATGCGGTTGACCAAATATTTCCAACTTCTCTAATTCAAACAAGACAGTGGTTTCAGGAAATTACTTCAGAAGTTGTTTCTAATGATGTCCTGTTCTTCACTTGAGGGTGCACAGTGGCTTGGATCTACATGAAAAAAAAAAAAACGAAAAAAAAAACCCGCTTTAGTCATTTAGTATTTCACATAATGGCAGATATAACTGTCTTAAACACTTTGTTTTGTTTGATAGCCTGCCTGTGTGGACTCATTTAAACCCAGATGACCAAATATATTTTACTGTATAAACTCTGGTGTCTAAATATTATATTTTTAATCTCTTTACCTTATTTACTTGTCTGTTAAGTGGTATTGGAAGTAATTCCTTGCTTCACAATGTTCCTGCATTGGAACATAGTGTGAAGGTCTTGGTTGTTGCAGAAGGTGAACAGGTGCTATGAATTGATAATGGAATGCAAGAGTTGTAACCAGGCAATTGATAGATGTTTTCTGGCCTAAGAGAGAATTTCTATGTTCCTAAGGCAGAAATTGCCAATTTATCTAAGTCCAGTAGGGAGTGATCCATTAAAAAAAAAACAAAATACCTTTACAACTAGCAATCTCCTGAGAAGACTTAGAAAAGAACTTGGACTAAATACCTTATCAGTGGCATTTCCAGGGAAGCTGGGATACTTTGATAAAATCTTTTACTTCTCCAGTTTGCTGAAATTCTTTAAACATACAAAAGGCACTTCCACTTTCAAAGCTGTCAATATGCTGTCTTTCTGAGAACTAAAATATTATAAAAGGAAGCAGGAGTTGCTGAGCAAGAGAAATAAAAGAAATTGAATGGAGAACTTTGTTAGAGCAGTTAAAACCCCTCAAAATGCATTCACAGAATGTAAAAATGAAGGAAGAAAATAAGCCAGATATCAGAATAAAGCAATAATTAGAAAGTGAAATGAGAACACTAAATTCAGAAAGTGATAATAGTTTTTAGCTTAAGAAAAATGAAAATGAATAGAAATAAATGTATAATCAGCTCAGAGGGGAAAAAAGAAAATCAGATTTCGTAGAAGTATGACCATCAAGTTTTTTTGGAGCCTAATTAGGCATAATAATACTTGGCATTATACAGTGGGTGTTGACCAGTCTTTGCTTTCAATCTGTCAGCAAGTTATCTCCTGTATGATTTTTGGCAGTTTTTGGGTTGTTTGGTTTTGCTTGTTTGTTTGTTTTTTGTTTTCCTCTAGCAGTGTTTACAGTCTTACATGAGCCTAATTAGAAATTGAAGCTGAGGGTTTTTTTTAATTTTAGGGGACTCATTTCCTTAAAAAAGTTGTGACTCTCATTACACCTGGAAATGGATACTGAAAAGCAGAAATGTTCTGAGTTTAGTGAAGCAAACTAATCTGTTATTTAGGTGTAAAGATGCTGTTTTAAGCATTAGTTCATGGTCTGCTAAATTCTGTAGTGCTTCTACCTTGGAAGGGAACTGTAAAGGAGATCTTCAAGAGTTTCTGACATTGATTAATTCCATTCTGAAAATAATTAATTAGGATATACAGCATCTGCTTTTATTTCCACAGCAGAGAGAGAAAACACAACAGGATATAATGTGCCCAAGTAAAACCAGTGAAAGAGTCAAACTGCAAGGGGGCGATCATGAGTAGTGGGAGTCAAACTTAGTGCAGTATGTGTTGCATGTATGAACATCAAGGGGAAATTTTTGACAGGAAGGGAGGTCAAAAGAGAATACGTGGGCATGTGAAATATATATGTTACTGAAATATAGCTGAAAGAAAAGAATTAGGGGTACGTTGTGATCTAGGCATAAACTGTTCCTAAAAGGATGTGGGTAATAAAGATGGGCATGTGGAACTAAACCTTCAGAAGAAAATGGAATAGATTTGTACTGTTGATCTTATAATCAAAGCAAATGGAGAATAGCATGTTGTGAGACATTTAAAAGAGCTAAAACTAATAGAACAGTAATAATGAATGATTTCAAATTGATGAAGTATCACAATAAATGTTAGAAAAAGTAAGTCTCTAATTATTTTAAACAATTACCTCTTAGAACAATTATTTTTCGTGTAGAAGTTGAGAAATTCCCCTCAGCCTATTCTGTTGCAGTTCACAGAAAATAATGGAAAAAGAAACAGCTAAGGTGAAAGCTTTAACAAACACTGACCATAACAGATTTAGAAAAATAAGAATGTTCTGTTTGAAACAAACAACAAACCAAGCAAAAAAAAACCCCAAACAACAAACCACAATGCAATCAAATGACATTCGTCTTCAGAAGATATGATTAAAACCCGGCCCTTAACACACATATTTCTCTAAAAATGCAAAGCCACAAAACCCTCCTGAACTCTTTAAATATAAACATTTCGTGATAAAATGTTGTCTGTCAAAACTTTTGTATTCTGAGCTATTGCCTCCTACAGTTGGTTAGTTCCAAATACTTCAGTCCCTACTATAGCTGTAGTAAGGGGACTAACTCTGTAGGTTGCTCCGTCATGCAGCCTGATCTTCCAGGCAGTTGATTTAATTATGGACTGGGAAACTGAAGAAGAATAAAAATACACATTTCATTCAACAAATATGGAATTTTTACATAATCTTACATTACTCTTTCATTAAAAAATATAAACTGTACTTTTTGTCTCAATTCAGGATATCAATGCTCTCCAAAACCACATTTCACTCTTTGCAAGACCTGGTTAAAATGCCAGTATATGGAGAATTCCTAAGCTCATCTTTAAAAAGTCATGGACACATGGAAGCCACTAGATAAGAGAGAAAACAAAATGATGTAAAAAACCTCTTAAATATTTGAAAATAAAAGATAAATTGAAAGTTTGGAGTTGTGAGGCTATCTGATCTGGAAACAGTCAAAAAGTATAATCTCAAATGCATTTTATCTGTGATGAACTTGACGGGGGTGGGAATTGAAATGGAAATTACTTTGAGGAAAATTGTTTGCATTTCCAAAAACTCACACTTGCTGAAATTTGTTTCAGTCTCAGAAGTGATTCATAGCATTACATCTTTCTTAAACATGAATTAGGAATAATCTCAAGGGGTTGGTATACTTACTTCTATACAATATTTAGAAACAATGTAGTACAGTTTTTTTAAAATTCCTTTTTGTTCTTATAACAGTCAATACCAGCATCCTTCTAGGAAAGTCCATCTGGATATGCTAAATGCCTACAAAGCCAGATGGCATATGAGATAGAGTCACACTATGCCTTAGTATGACCAATTTACACAATTAATTGCAGCATGAATTAAGTTTTCTCTCCAAAATTATATTGAGACTTTATCTGAGACTGAACATGTAAGTAGGACACAAAAATAAGTTGTCATATGAAAAAAGATCCAAGATAGTACTTAAAATGCACAGTAGACAGTATCAATGCACAACTGCTAGATTCAACACTTTGGTGCTTTTTTTCATGTCTCATCTCACCCCTAACACAATGCCATACTTAATGCTGACCATTCATCTCTTTTCCACCTGAGATTTCCCTGTATGTCAGGTGGCACAGACAAGGTACATGCCTGTACATAAAAGATACATTTCAAAGTGCTCAGGGATGAAATCCTGCCTTGGAGAAAACAGTAGTTGAAGCCTGAAAGCTGTAGTGGCAAAACTGAAAGATATTGAAGCAGTAGCAAGTTTAATTAAAGATGCCTTCAGGGTATCAGTAATCATTTCCACCTCTCAGCAGCCCCAGTGCTACAGAGGAGAAGGAATGTCTTATGACATCAACTTGATTTGGATAAGTTCATGAATGTTGGTCATGATTCATGTGGGTACTAGTCACAGGAGGAAGGAAAGGCAATTGATTCTTTTGGAAGAACTGAGATAGATGAAGAACTGTCCTGACAGTGATCTCTGAAGTGTTCCTAGGACTTTACTTAAGGAGACCGTATAGCATGGATACGTGTTAAATTACCAAGTCTAAATTTTTAAACCTCTTAAATGAACTGTTAATGGAACAGCTCATAGTAGCCCACAAAGAGAGAAATGATTTTGAGCAGTACATATGCTTTCGTTACAAAAGTGACTATTACAAAAACAGTACCTTATGGCCACTGATCAAATGTAATGTACACTGATAAAATTTCAGAAAGAAGAGCAGAGACCATCTTTCAATGTGATAATTCTTAATTTTAAGAAAGACACCTGCTTAAATTAGAAAATCATGTTAAGCAAGAATTAGAAGGAACACCTTGAAGGGTATATATTTGCAGGTCACATGTAGACTGTCATGCCATCATGATACCATATCAGTGTTTTTAAACAGATTGAAAATCAAAATAAGTAACAGTAAATAATAGCATCTTAGAAATAAAAAGAGGGGAAAAAAATTTTCCCAAACCCCACAGTTAAATGGTGAGGTAAATCCTAGAAACAACACACACACAAAAAAGCCTTGCTGTAGTCTAACAATAGGACAAGCAAGATTTCTAAAGCTAAAAAACATCCTTAAGAAAGCTGAATATGTATTCAATGAGGAAAATAAAATGAAAAAAAGAATGAATATCTAGTAGATTAAATGAAAAAAAAACAGGGAAGACAGAGATTCTTTAGGGCCAAAAAATATCAATGTATATAAAGTGTGTCTTGAAAAGATAAAGCTCTGTCTGAAAAACCAGTTTTTACAAGTGTTTTCAGTGGGGAGGAGAGTGGGGAAGACCATATGATGGAGTTTTTTTTCATGCAAGTGAATTTGGATATTTGTCTAAGGTGTAAATGTCAGCAAAAGATGCTATGCAAAGAATGAAAATGAATAATAACAGCTCAAAAGATCTAAAGGTCTGTAATAGAACTAAAGTAGGAACTACCAATCATGATATGTAAACATTTGCATAAATTTACATCGGTATCAGTGATTTAGAAAGTGGTAGATATGATGCCAATTTGCAAAAATGTTACCAGAGAGAATTCAAAGTCCTGTAGACAGGGTAATCTATATCAGCTAAATTAGATAGAAGAGTGTTACAGGGTATATGGGTAAAGGAAGAGTTAATACCAATTTTGTAATGGTATGTCATCTATTACGAAAATAGGGACTTCTCTGAATGAAATAATAAGCATAATTAAAGGATATACAGATTATATACCCAGGTTTCTAAAAGGTGTTATCAAAGTCGCTTAATAATGGAAAAGAAAGATGCTTTATCTGTAAAAATTTATAAGACAGAAAGCGAACTGTGGGGATAGTTAGTCTCTACTGTGAAGGGATGGTGCTTATAGCCTTTTATGGGGATCTGTGGTGTGTTGACAATCTTAGCTGCTGGTAATCAGTTATTCTAATTGTCAAGTTGTTTAGAAACACAGAAGCTAACAGTGAAGAACTGGAGAAGGCCTTCTCAATGCTGACTGAATGATAAAGTGTCAGATAAATGGGTCAGAAAGTGAGGCATGGAAAAACAACCTGTTTACAACAGAGATGAGCTTTGAACTGACCATCCATTTCCAACTGCAATGATACAGGAACTGGATTCTAGTTTTGTAATATTATAATGACAGCTCAATGCCTCCGTTAACTGCTGAGAGAGACTGGTTCACTTCCATTGGCCTTGCCTATCAGCCACAGGAGACTAGGCTAAAAGTGCCCTTGTTTTTTCCTTCTATGAATTTTCTTATGCTCTCATATGTCCTACAGATGTTTGATACATTTTCCTCAATGCTCTGAGCGAAGGCCAAAGAAATGTTTCCTAACCTGTAAGATTGAAACTATAATATATCAATGGTTGCTTTCCACTGGTTAAAGCAGAGTAGAAGACAATATCTTTATATAATGACACCATCTAATGTAATGTTTTTTTGTTCTTTGCATTCTAACTGTTCCAATACGAAACATTAAGTAAGATTGTGGATGCAGGTTTACCTTGGAAAATAAGTCATGTTATTTTCATTTCAGAAATCTGGTAAAATTGCTAGTTGCCTAAATGACTTGCTCAAGACACAAGGCCTTCAGACTCAGTCTGCTATATTTTAGCTGTGCCATATGCTGTACATAGTGAACTCACTGACCTGCACATGGTTTATTCAGGCTTATTCTTCTCAATTTATATATTTCTTAGTTTGACTGAGAGGTTAAGACTAAAATCAGGGAAATCTTAAATGAGGGGTGATTTCAAGCATAGATTTGAAGCATAGGTGGAGAGGGTCCATATAGCCAAGAAATGAACTGTCCATGTCACACATCTGCAGAGAAATACTTTTTTTGTAAATAGATTAATTTTATCTTTAAAAAGTAATTAATTATAACCTATTTAATAATGTCTTGTCTGATAGGAACTATTTCCTAGACTTTTGGATTTCAGCCATGTCTCAATTGTCTTTAAGTTGCTTAAAAAGAAATGAGTCTTTTCTGTTGATTTGAAAATATAGAAAGAAGAAAAGCAGCAAAATACTTTGTATAAAGAACTGAAATACTGGATAAATGTATTATAATGCATCAACTTGGCAGAAGAGTACTATTGAAAATGGTTTCTGTAAGCATCAAGATATACCTCAGCATTAGAGACATAGCATATTGCAATAGTATATCTGTGGTTTGAAACTGGAAAAAATAGTTGCAATCTATCGTTCCTGTTAATGGAATTATACTGTGGCAATTATTTCTCTTTAAAGGAAAATGGTTTTTTTTTAGAACAGTTTCCTAGAGGTTTTTCTTTATACATTTAAAATTTTATAAAAATAGTATTGGAATGATATTTTAAACCATTTTATGCTTTAAAAAAAATGCATCATTTTAGAAGACAACAAATTTTCAAAGCTATATTTTGTTCCAGGAGCAAAGCATATGTTCCAGTGGACTGTTGAAAGATTCTATGGTACTATGTGGTTTTCCACATTTACCATTTAAAAAGAAATTATATTGAATAAACACTGAATCAATATCTCATCAACATAACAAAACAGTGATCTTAATCAGAAATTACAGTCTTGCAGAGCAAGATAGAAAAAGTTAATTTTAAGAAAGAAAATTAATTACTGCTTCATGTTTAACTCTAAATGCTAGTTTCTTGTCCAATTAAGATCCATCTGCTCATAGGCTTTTTTTGTGCATATCAAACATGTTCAAATAAACAAACAAAAAATCGTCTTTATGCAGAGAAGAAATAACAAACTCATTATTGAGAATTGTGAAACATTCTTATTATTCTGTCACAAAAAAACCCCCAAAAAACCCCAAAGAGTAATCTAATGAGTTATCTGTGCTTGTTGTAAACTGAATTGAAGATTAATCTTTGTTAACTACTTGTTTAATGTTACGGTTAATAATTAGTTACCTTGTAGCCTTATATCATCCATCACTTTGCTGAACTTAATCAATTCTCTCTTTTTTTTTTTTTTTACCTTTTAAGAGGTTGTTTATCTTTGCTTAAGGCTACTTTGGATAAAAGATATCTGAAAGAGTGCTGAATCTGTTTGAGTTATTCTGCATGCAAACCACAAATCATTCTAAGTTTCCCTGTTTATTGCTTTTCACAATATAAAAGAACCTTTTATTGTCATTTTCCTCAACATAAATGGCAACCATATAACTTTATATCATGTTGACTTATAAATATATGTATTCTTCAATGGCAATGGGACTCACATGAACTAGCATAATATATGGAACATTAAAAATATTTTCTGAAATCTGTGAAGATTAAGTTCTAATTGCTTTTATTTTGGTAGAAACTTTTCCCTAACTTTTTCTGTCTTAGAGACTGATAAGAATTTGGAAACAAAATATTTAATAACACATATCTTTAAGAATTAAATTTTGCTGCTGGTAGGACCTTGAATTAAAGAAGGCCTTATGCCTTCAGCTTTTCTGCCTAGAACTGTGTTCCAGTATTTCATGTGTTGCTGATTGGTGAATATCCTCCAAGTTCATATTATAAAAATTATTTTACATCAAAGAATTTTCTCTAAAGAGCTGGAGACAAAGAGTGTGATCAACAGACTTATTTTTTTTTCCTAATAAACTAGAAATAGTTATAGTAAAACTAAAAATTTAAAATAATCAGTCTTTTGCA
>JAAGNO010024955.1:48305-66784 GCA_033439905.1 Ceryle rudis
CTAGTTGAGGATGTCCCTGCTCTCAGCAGGGGGGTTGGACTAAATGACCTCTAGAGGTCCCTTCCAACCCAGACATTGCTACCTTTCTGTGTTTCTATGTGTATTTTTTTCCACTTGCTAATTTTTATTAATGATATTGTTGCAACCTTATATACCTTTATGTTGTTACAAATTTACATTCTTATTTATTTAGCTGTTCTTTCAGTAGCTGCTTTCTCTTGTTACTCTTTTTTTTTTTTTTTTCCCCCCACTTTACTGGTTTATATAATCATTACTTCTTGTCTTCTTTTACGGCATGACCCAGTACTTTACTTCGCCAGCAGAATCAGACAGAAATTCCAGATTGCCTTCAGTTGGGGAAACACTAAATATTGTAATAGCTACAAAGGTAAAACAACGGGAAGTCATTGTGGAGCTCTTCTGCATTTTAACCTTGCTTCTGAAAAATGAGAGGCTTAAAAGTACATTTCACAGAGCCGTGAGAGCCATCCATTTCTGTTAGACTAAGATTTTGCTACAGATTTAGTTCATAGTGTTACAGAGATGAAAGAGCAACTCCGTTCCCCCCGCCCAGTATTAGTTTTTGCCCAGAGGCTAAACAGATCCTGTGTGAATTTCAAAATGTTTCTCAGATCTGTGAGTTGACATTATTTTTAAAATCATGTTTTTCTCTTTTGTGCTTTACTTTCTTTTTACAATATTCTACATCACGGTAGTTATTAAGTCTATCTATTATTAAGGTTGACTGGCATTTTCTATTATAACACCTCATTTTCAAAGACCTGTAATTTTGACAAAGTGTAACCATAGGGGCTAAAATTTACTTTCCAAATAACTGCATAAGGTTGATTTCCTGCTTGCTTACTTCAACAAAATCAATTCTTCCATTTCCTAACAATAGGACATAAAGAAATATTGTTTTCATATATAATAAAAATTATTGCAAACATTTTTAAAGAATGCCTAGCATCTTCATTTGTAGAAAGAAAAAAATGAAATTCATGGAGTTGCTTTTCTGTGATTAAAAAAAAAACAACCCAAAACTTATCATTACAATGAATATCCTGTAAGTGGGAACAATGCTACAAAACTTGAAGAAAAAGTGAGAAATCTCATCTTTTTTTTGAGCTTCGTAAAGATGTTTGGGTTTTCTTTCTCTTTGCTTTACTTGGTTTTGTTCTTTAAATTGTAGTTAAATTTACAATTCAGATCCACTTAAATTGTACCACCCAGTCTGAATAAAGAAAATGTTGTTTCCCATGTTTTTTCTAACCTCTGCTTTAGTGGTCCAGGCATTAGATCACCTAACATTATGAAAGATTATTTAAGAGGGTGATTTCTGAAAACTGAGATCACTGACTAAAACTCTAACAAAATAACAACTTAAAAAAAAAAAAAAAAAAAAAAAAAGTTTGCCCTCTTTCTCACCTCCCTTCAATGAAAGAGGAATTTTGCTGCTTGGGACCTCAGAGCTGCTTAGAGAAATGTAAAGGAAAAATCATGTATCTTCTGCTTCAGCTAATTTTTTTTGGGAAAAGGTCTGTGAAGCTCCCCATATCAATGAATGACAGCCTTGGCTGTCATTGTAGAAAATGCCATATTTAGCAACAAAGCCAATTAGTAAATTCCCCCCTTCTTTCCTGTGACACTTCTTCTGCCCTTATTCTTTTATTTAGTGTCTCCTCCACTGTATCTATAGAGCTGTCTGCAAATTCATGCTGTAAACTGTTCCATTGAACCAATCTGGGTCAAATGTGAGAGGATTTAGACGGGGGATTATTTTCAGCAGAGTTCCTTCCTTGCTGCTCAGTTTTGGAGTGATAGTGCTCAGCCCTGACTTTCATTTGTATTAAACTTCCCTATGTTTTGAGTTAAATGAGGTATTCCTTTGCAATGCAGCTTGACTATAGGTTACTGAGGAGTGTCACAGCAGACTGACTGCATCTCAGTGGCAGATATGATTTGTGATGTTCTTATCTGAATGGTAAATATGAAAAGTTAATGAGAATGTTCTCTTTTTCTAAAAAAATGGTGGATTAAATGAAGACATTAAATCAAAGATTAAAAACACCTGAAGACCCGCAGAGATTAAATTTTCTAATTAGTAGATGGATATTATTTCTATTATTACAATCTATTTTCTTCTCTCTTTAAAGTTAGACATAACTGACATGGAATTCAGCAGTCTAAAGATAAAGACAGGGCATTTACAGGTATTTTAAAAGTACTGCAACTTTGAAAAATGTTTTAATATATCATACATTTGCATTGCACACTTACTGCATAACAAATATGTGACAGCTTACAGCTCTTTCATGTGCAAATTAGCTCAAATATATTGTAGAGGAAGAACATGAGCTCGGGTCTTATCACAAACTAACAGAACAAGGAAGTGGCATTCATAAATATTGAAGTCAAGTGTGGCTCTTCTAGTCCCCAAAGGTAGCTGACAAATGATATATTGACCAGCCACAAGTGGAATATCCAATGTTGTTTTCAGGTGAGGGTAAACCAACCAAAATCCATGCTGCACTGTCTTTTAACACTTCCTAAACACACTGTGTGTAGCATTTTGTTCTGTACAAGGAAATTTTCCAAAATGTGCTGAGCAAGAAATTATTATGAGCAACAGGAGAGGATCAGCTTGCTCCTAGAAAGACATCAGCACAATGTGGTGTGAACAGCAGGGGCCTGAAAATTCTTACTTGCAAAACTCTATCCATTATGCCCTTTGGATTAAATGGTGATTTTTTTGTAAAAGCTTGTGTCACAGCCTTACCAAGCTCTCTGCTGTGTGTCAACTCATCTACAGTGCCAGAATAGAAGAATGCAAATACAATAATAATAATTATAATAACTTTTACAAATAAAAAAGGGAATGTCTGTGCTGTATAGACGCAGACTACTGAAAAGTCTATGTAGTTCACTGATTTCCTCTGATGCATTGAATGTACTCTGTATCCCATGAACTGACACAGGAAATTACTGTGGCTTGCTGTCTCTTAAATAGATATCACAGTCTGAGAAACACTATTCTAGCATTAGAATAATCTGGTTTTGTGGTTTTGTGACCCAAAAGTTACTCCTTGACAGTTTTGCCAGCACTAATTTCAGCACTAGTTTTTTTTCTCTGTACATGGTTGTATGATAAGTAATGATGCTATTGCAGTTTGTATCTTCTTTAAAAATGTATTCTTGAAAAAAATATTAGAGGAATGGCTTGAACATAAGGCAATATGACATATCCTTTTTTTTTTTTTTTTTTAAACAGAAATATGGTTCTAGTGCTGTTAGCCACCTTTGATGTATCATTCTAGCACTTTTCCAATCAAGAATTTATCAAAACCCCAACCAGATCTCAAATTATATTTTTGGGTAAACCACTTCACTCATTAGCTCTATTCTGCATACTTCATAAAAGAAAGTTTAGGCAAGCAATTGCTTCATAGAAGGTTGTGTGTAGAATATTATTCTGGAAAAGACTTTTATATAGTAGCTAGTAAATGCAAACTTATCTCCTGGCATTCACCAGATATGTACTCTGGCAGTAAATCAGCTCTTCTGACACAATATTTGTGATGACACAGAACTCAGATGTGTGGCAGTTACAGACAACACTAAGTGAAGTTCAACATTTACTCAGTTGAAGAAAGACAGCATAAGCTATGAATAAAATATTGTACTTTTTTTTGTGGTTTTATAAATAACTTTCAGAGAATGTAATTTTTTTTCTTTCTCTTGTTTGTGTCTTCACTTACCATTACTTCCTGCTTGAACTGGTGGACATCAGAAGGTTAGCCCTGGACAAGCAACATGCACCTTTCAACACAACTGGTCAGGAGTGTTGCCTGTCACAATGGACTCAGCTATATGGTAGGAATAACATTAACTTAGCTTGATCCATGTCTCTGATGGGCAAGCATCTCTCTTTTCAGGGAGTACTCACTAGTGTTATTCCTCAAGAAACAATTCTTGCCAGAATTCTTTTTCCTTATATTTAAATGGAATTACCTATATTTCTGCTTCTGCTCTTTGCAATTTGTCCTTTCCTCTATGTGCCATTGAGAAGTGTCTGTCTCTGTTCTCCTTCCACCCTCCCTTCAGGTATTTACATAATTTAATTAGGTCCCACCATAGTCTTTTCTTCTCCAAGCTAAAAAGTCCCAGAGAGATGCTCTAGACCCTTAATCATCTTTGTAGCCCTCACTGGACTCCTTCCAGTATTTCCATGTCTCTCCTGCACTGGGGAAACTGGAAGTGGACTGATACTTCATATGTGGCGTTGTCTGTGCAGAGCAGGTAGGAAGGATCACCTCCCTTGACCTGTTTGCATTGCTTTTCCTCTCGTAGCCCAGGATGCTGTGGGCCTCCTATTCTTCCAAGGTGCATTTCTGGCTCATGGTCTCTGTTGAAATTAAGAATCTGACAGTTATACACATGCACATAAAGAAGAAATAGGTGGCATAATTTTTTTTTGCAGAAAATTAAATGTCTACAGCTTTTCAAAATATGAAGAGTCAAAGAGCCACAATAGGAAAATTCAATATCCTTTCATTACCTCAAACTGAGTCACTTTGTAGTAATACTCTAAAAGTGAACAAATAAAAGTAAGACCTCTTAAAAGTAAGGATTATGTAAAAAAACCAACCTATTTATTTGATCTAATTCTTTATGATTTAATGCTGCTGATAGTGATTCCTTCCCTTTTGTTTGAACTAAAGTGTGTTTGCATTGATTCTGAGAGGAAAATGAGGTTTTCAAGTACAGGCAGGTGTGTGTTGATGATTTATTTCATACTGCCTCTGCTCTTTGGTTTTGAAACAAGTAATAATGAACTACTTGCAATTCTATTGCAAGCTTAGGCTAGAGTTTTGCTGTTCTACAGCCCACTCATCACACATAATGATATGGGGCACTTATATGATACAGCTTGCTGACCATAAGGAACAATAGGGACAATATTCACATTTTACCTTATTTATTGTCAGGCTGAATTTAAAATATATGCAAGGAAAGTTACTCCTGGTCTAATTCTTAATGAGCATATCTTCTAGAATTCATGCCAGAGTACTTAAAGGTGGTAAAATTGATTACATTATAAATAACTTCCTAGCATGGTCGTTGCCCTTGTTACTTAGATATACTTCTATTTTCACAGAAAATAATGCTTCTGGTCAATGCTCTGCAATACTCCTGAGTTGTGATCCATCATTATCTTTCCGTGATGTACTTGAGTAGTATGTAAAATGCAGAAAGGAGATATGGTATTAAAAATGCAAATAAATAGGTCAAGGATCATGATCTACAATGTATGAAGAATATTTTTTTTTTAACCATTACCACTTCGTAATATTGCAAGGCTTTAAGAAGAGTAGGAAAGCAATTGCAATCTCCACATTGTTAATGCTGGCATCACTGGAAGGTGCCCTTCATAAGCAAGACTCATGATGAGACTGCACTGTGAATTCTTATGCTGCCCTTCTCTTAATTTGCTTGTAGGGAAGACATAGTCTGTCCACAATCTACAGAGATTAGGGTCAAATTGGGTATACCAGGAATCTCACACTTTATGCTTACATACAATTCTGTCCTTGTTAGCTACATTGACCTTGTAGCCCCCAGATATCTGCGTATAACAAGGTTCCTAGATGCCCCATCTCAGAAGTCATATGCTTTATACATCTAAATATGCAAGGAGAACTTCAATTTGTCTGATGTCTTTGGAGAGTTCCAACTTTTGTAGTGCCTGTGAGGCCACCATCTGGTGCTATGACACTAAACTTCAGTTAGTCTTGCTTGCCAGCTCAGTAGTTTCATGCCTAAATACATAGCATTGAACCATACTTGCTGAAAAATGCTTTTCTGTCTGGCTTGAATGGGAGATTGTTTCTCTGCTGTGTAGAGTTCTTGTATCTTTCTTCCCTATTTAGATGAAAATCAATCTATTAAGAGATTCTGAGTACACAAAATGGACTTTATTTAGTCCATGTTCCTTGAATGCTGTTTTTCTTACACCTAAGTCTGTCTATGATGCAACTTGGAATTTGAAAAGGGACACCTGGCTAGGGTTAAATCCTCTGTGTTCTCAGTTGTATCCTCAGGGACTGTATATATGTGTATTAAATTGCAAATCAAGCCTCTTCCTCCAAGCCTGTACAGTCTAAATTCTTCTCAAAATCTTTTGCTCACTTCATCTTTCCAACGATTCATTGGCTAACTCACACTATTCTATTAATGCTAATGTTAGTTTTAATTTAGATATCTTCTCCCTTAGAGGAGATAGTGAGTTATCCAAACAGCAACAGATGTTGCGCATCACTCAAGAGCTAGAAGGGACTTCAGGGATTTGCAGTTGCATGCCATTCATTGTCAAGGGAATAAAGAAGGAAAGGGTATGACTGGAATCTAAGGATGCCACAGAATTCTAATGTCAATTTGTCAAACACTTTTTTTTTTTTTTTTTTACTGGTTTTATTCAAAAGTAGTGTTTTTAAGATATGTTTCTTACAAGCAGGCCCAGAATAATGCTCAAAATAGTTTAGAGCTTTTTAAAGACCTCATGTTTATTTGCAAACTCTTATAGACTCCTGCTGTTGCTTCCTGAAGGTTGTCTTTATACCAGTGCATGTGTAGCTTGAGTGTTTGTGGCCTAGTTCAGGCACAAATGGATGTGCAAGTCTTGGAGGGAGTTGACAGGGGGACTGTTAAAGACAGTCATGTCATGAACACTTCCCCAGTAAAGAAATGTATTTTTGTGTAGAGGTGTTTTTTCAATTATTCTAAACACGTTTATCATTTGTCACATTTCAAGCTTACTAAGAGAGTAAAATTCTCAGCAGTGCCAACACTCCTGTCTGACTGATTTCTATTCCACTTTCTGAACGACACTTTCTTTAGCTGTCAGATAAAGGGTTAAACCCAGTGTGTGTGTCAGCTGCATGGAATGTGGTCCTCCATATCGCTATACAATGACTGCATGCATATTATATCTGGATGGAGCATGAGATGGAATTTGATCAAAAAAAAATATACAAAAAGGGACACTACAGAAGAGCTACTAAGTTGCATAAGCAGCTGAAGGAGATTTCATGGGGACTTGACAGATTAAAAGCTGATGGCACTGTTGTCACAACCTCAGTAGAAATCCAGCTTGATCTCATTAACAACAAAGAGCTAGAGACACAGAAGAACAGTCGTGAAAACAAATGATTCAGAATGCAGTGGAAACTATGATTTAGATACCAGGGCTGCTTCTGTATGCACAGGCCATAGACAAGCCCAGAAGAGGAGAAAAAGCTTTTATAATGTAAAAGATGAATGAGTTAATGTAACTCAGAGTTTAGACTTTTTTTTTTTTTTTGAAGTGTTTAAGACACAGATTTTTCCAGTAATCCTATATCTACAAGGGAGTTTGTGTCATAATAAATTGTATCAAAATCATGAGAAACTGGAAGAAGGAGGTCCCAGAAGACAAGATGGTTGAATTTAAAATGTTTTCAATTTTTAAAAGATTTTCACTTCTGTCTGTCTAACTCAGATTCAAAGTGAATGTGTTTTTAACTTCTCTGGGTGGTATAGGTAATATAACCTCCTAATAAACCAGCTATGAAAAAATGACACAAATATTTGGAAAAAGAATGCAATCTTTTAAATATCCATGCATGATATAAATCCTAACTGCTTAATATGAAACTAAGTGTGTGCTGATGCTTTACATTTTAGTTTCATACGTACCATTTGATAGTTTAGGAAGACAGTATTTCTCAAAATTAATTCAAATTTCTGCATTTGTTTTTTTTTTCTGTGTGTATGTGTAATATACCTTTGGTTTTTTCCCCCTTAAAAAACCCCATAGTTGTGATTATTAGGTTTTATTTCATTTAGCAGTCCTTAAATGAAATTATACAGGACAAATTAGAAATGAGTATCTGCTAAACATTATTTAATATATACAGCTTTAAAGATTGTGCCTAGTTGTCTCATTTTGTCACCAAGAAAAACAAACTGTAAAATGATGATCCCAAGTAAAAGAGTTTCTTGTAAAAGTCTGAGGTTGAAAGCTGAACCAGAGATCAAAGGAGCTTTTAGGGATTTTTTTAATTGTAAATAGTCCTCTTTTTGTGGTGCTTTAAGATGTCATGTGGATTTCCACAGTTACCTTATAAAACTGTAATATAAGCTTTAAATAATCACAATAATAGCTTTTATTAGCTTTGTAAAAAGCTATTTCTGATGTTCCTACAGGGACTAGTTAAGCTTCTTAACTGATCTTTTTCTTTTCCATGAATTAAAAAAAAAAATGCTTCACAGCTATACAGCTCCTAATTCAGTAAGATCATCGACTCTCATCCTGATTAGTCTTGTATTACTGTTGCTTTAACACTCACCAGGCAGTATGTGTTTCATTAGGGTATAACTTCTTCATGGGACCTTTTTGGTTCTTGTATCTTTACTCTAGTTACTGGTCATATACACTGACTTTTATGGCTGAATTTATTTGCCTAAATAAACGTGTGTAGTGTCATCTGGGACCCTTAAGAGTATCTGATACATCCCAGTGGGTCTAGTAGCAGTGACAAAAGACCTAAAAAAGACCCACTGAGTGAACAGGAAAAATACATTAAGGCATCTGAAACCAGCTTTTATTTAACTGGCCAGCACTAGGCACCTGCATTTATAGTATCTTAAAGGGAACATATTTTCAACACTGTGCACAAGATAGCTGGCTGAACTGTTATATCTATTCCTCTTATTGTAAGGTATTAAAATAATTTATCATTAGAAGAAATGATAGATTAGAAAAAAAGATAGGGTTTTTTTTGGTGTGTTGGTTTTTGGTTGTTTGTTTTTTTTTTCTTCAATGGACATCAGTTTCTGGCGTTTAGATTGACAGTCTATATTGTTTCAGAAGTTACTATTTCACAGCTCCTGGACTGTGTCACATGGATATATACAGACAATGAAGGATGACGTGCATGTAATTCACAGCAGGATCTCTGGGGAGTGTGCACCAAGGAAATGACCAGGATCTCTGAGACAAAGGCTACATGCTCTGAGAATCACAGTGGCCTTTGTGTAATATCAAGTCTGTGCCATTGCTCTCTGTCACACACTGTACCATAATCAGTCTGATTGCTTGTAAATTTTTAAGTTAAAAATTTCAGTACTTACCTCTCCATCCATAGACCACAGTCTCAAAAGAAAGTGTCACCTAACCAGGAACATAATAGTACTGTTGAATGCAGATTGACTTGTACATTTGGCTCAAGTCAGAGATCTGATTTATTTCATTCATTCATTCATTCATTCATTCATTCATTCATTCATTCATTCATTCATCTTTGTGAACTTCATGGAAGCCATCTCTCTGTTCCTAAGAAATTTTTAGACTTATGTTTTAAATTTCAAAGAAAATGAATGGGTTGCTCTATAGTCTGCCACAAAAGTGTATTCTATCATCACAACAGTGGTACATGGTGTGTTCCACAAAGCATGCCATGGCACCATGCATGCAAAGCCTGATAGACCAGTGCTGAAGAATAGTACTGGTTAAAAGAAGATAAATTTAATATTACCTCCTCTACACTATCTGTAGAGTTTAGTGTCACAAAAGAAACCTAGATGTTGACTTGGGAGTAGATGAAAATGAATAATGAAAAGGGAATGAAACAGTTAACAGGTCTGTTTCTTAGCCTGTGCAAAAAAAGCAACATCAGGTCCCCACTCAGTTGTTGTGACATTTAAAACTAGAGTGAGTAAAACACTAGAAAAGAAGATATCTATAATAAGAACAATGACATAAAGTAGCACAAGGTAAGCAAATATCTGCAAATCTTTACTGAATGTCAAAGCTATTCAGTGGCATCACCTGTAGGCCAAAAATCCAAAAAGGCATGCTCTTCATAACTATAATTCCCATAATACTCAAGAGACTTTAAGTCAACTCTAAAAATAAAATATACCTTCAATAGTTAACCAGAATTTGTGTTTAATTCATTTCAAACAACAGGTGCAGAAGTGAGAGATTGGATGGCTTTGACCTCTCATGAGTAAGAATCGGGACCACTGAAAGCAATTGGTTGACCTAGCAACCAAGCAGTGAGATACAGGTTAGCTCACTAAAAATTTTTACTTTGAATTATAAAGAAAAGTTTCAAAGCACCTCTTAGCAGGAGCTGGTAAATCTTTTATATGGTGATCCCAGCAATATAGACCAATATGTAAGACATTGATGCATTAATTAATCTCCAGTGGTATATTGTGAAGAATTAACTGTGTGTGATAACTATTGTATCATAAGTGACTTTGTTTCTAATGCTACTGGTTAGTCTGATGTAATTGCTAGTCCTATCATGTATTTTCTGACTTATTTCTGCTGTATGGCAGAAATGTTGTTGTGGGTAGATATGAAAAGGGAACTGAATTTACAGCATGTATTAAGGCTTAGCACTCAGCATTACAAGTTTCCCTTATTCTGCATTAACAGTAATACATATGACTGTGTTGCTGTTATAATTTAAAAGACCATTTTAAGTTACACTGCTTTCTTTTTTTTTTTTTTCCTTTTTTTTTTTTTTTAATTTTCACTTGCTTACTGAATGAAAATGTTAAGGGTCACCAATCTGATAGTTTTTCTCTTACTGCAACACAGTGAAATTTGCAATGCAGATGTAGCAGGCAATCATAAAATAGGAAAATCTTTCGTGTTGAAGTGGAACACTGAAAAATGTATATATCCTCCTTATCAACCTATATTTTTTTAATCAGAGCAAGCAGAGAGATAGATTGTGAAATATTGATAGATTTTCACTGACCACGATATTAAAAAAACCCCAGTCCTTGTTACATATTTACTTCATTAAAATTGAGGATGACTGAAATAAATTACAAGACTACTGCTTTTAGGTCAGTTAAACAGTCAAAGATCCTATAAACACTTAATCCTATATCAAATTATTAACATATGACTTCCATATAATTGCTCATAAACTTGAAGTTAGACGTTTCCCCAAGATTCTGCAGAATCAAGGACTAAATGTTCTGAATTCAGACTATAAATTCAAAGTCAAGGGTAGAGTCCAGAGCTTGAAAAGATAGTTTATCTAGCAGTAATAGAAGTATATGTCTTTCATGATTTGTTTGATTTTTTCTTTCTTATGTATGTCTGTATAAAATTCTTCCTTGTTACTACTTTTTTTTACAATAAGAAGTGTTTTTAATATGTCAAAAATAATAAAAATAAATATAAGTCAGAAGTACTGCAGGTGGTGAAAAAGGTTTAGGGAGTGGGAAAAAGTCAAGAAAATGACAATCTATATTTCATCATCATATCTGCAGAGGCTTCTAAAGGACCATTTACAAAATAAGAGATGTTTTAAGACAGGAAAAATGTTGCGTATAAAGGGAATTAAAAATTTAACATTTGCCAGTTTTTATTAAGACAAAGCATAGCACATATTTTCTGCTGAATAGCTTTATGTAGCATGCAAAAATAAGGGCTATTCTTTCTACCTTTTTCCCTTGCACAGAGATTAAGAAAAGAAACATTAAAAAAAAAAAAAAAAAAAAAATACCTGGAAGCGGAATACAGTGGAATAAGTTGTATCAGCATGGTGCTAGCACTTTGCTGTCCATAGAAGTCAGGAGCCAGAGCCAACAGATCTACTCATCCCAAGGAACCTGAGCTGCCTTGGTTATTTTTCCTCTAGGAAACTTACAGTGGGTGGATGCATCAATGTGAGGTGAAGCTGAGAAGATGATGGGTAAGAGGGTCTGAGGACCACTGATGGTGCTGTAACAAGTTTATTTTATACGTAGCACATGATGAAGGGTGCACATGTGCATTCTGGGGAACCTAAGCGTGACTTTCTTATATTCATGCGTGGATGCTGCCAGTGCTGTCCTCTGTGTGGTTGCAGGAGAGTGTGGAATGCAGAAAGATTTCATGTTTTCTTGCATTTAACTAGCTAGCTGTAAATTGCTTCTTCAATAGGGAGATCTGTAGCTGACTAATTGTGGCATCTTCTGGATACATCTTTCGAAGTAACATGTTGCTAGAGTCTGTTCTCTGCGATTTATGCCAGTTAGCACAGTCTGGCCACATCCATACTAATAAAATATTTGAGACTTCAGGACAGAGCAATCGCATCTAAACTGCTCAGTGGGAATGGTATCTGGTTTATTCTAACTATTAAATGATGGCCAGAAATAGTTTAGGAGTTCTGGCCTTGCCTGCAATTTTAAAAAACTTACAGTGCAGGTAATTATTCCTGTTACTAAAAGTATATCTGTGCATTGCTTAAATTTTTAGTGAACATATAACTTTAGAAGGGAATTCCTCTCAGTGTTAAGACTGAGATTCTGCTGTAGCTTAGAAAGCCTAAATGAAGGTGTTGGCATATAAATATACACATGAATGCTGGTTGTCTACACTCCAGTTATGGGCAGAAAAGATGAAGTTAATATGAGTATTGGAACCTATTCATCTTTTGCTGAAGTGTGATTTGTAGTCATTGACCACAGACTGGTGATAGTGCATGTTTTGAGCCTTCATAGTGAGACCACATTTGGAGTATTGTGTTCAGTTCTGGTCTCCCAAGTTCAAGAGAGACAGGGAAATACTAGAGAGAGTCTAACAGAGAGCTACGAAGATGATGAAGGGACTGGAACATATCTTTTATGAGGAAAGGCTGAGAGCCCTGGGACTGTTTGATCTGGAAAAGAGAAGCCTGAGATGGGATCTTATTAGTTTATAAATATCTGAAGAGTGTGTGTCAAGTAGAAGGGGCCAGTCTCTTTTCAGTGGTGCCCTGTGATAGGACAGGAGGTGATGGTAGCAAGGTGAAACACAGAAAGTTCCACCTCAACATGAGGAAAAACTTCTTCACTGTGACAGTGACAGAGCCCTGGAAGAGGCTGCCTAGAGACATTGTGGAGTCTCTTTCTCTGGGGACTTTCAAGACCTGCATGGATATGTTCCTATGTGGCATGACCTAAGTGTTCCTGCACTGGCAGGGGGATTGGACTTGATGGTCTCTGAAGGTCCCTTTCAACCCCTACCATTCTATGATTCCATGATTGTAGTGTATTTAAGACATCCATACAGGTATGGCAAATGTGAAAGGAGTTCATGGAATGCTCATACCTTTCCACATCAGCAGCTGGAGGCCAGATGAGATACACTGAGGTATTCCAAGCAGTACTTTTTAAGGCAGCTGAATCTAACTCGGTAATTTCCAGAATGCAATTCATACAATATAATTTAGGTTCTTGCTTGAGGATGGGATACCTCAGCCTCTGGAAACTCTTAATTCTTTCCAAAATTATAAACGGAACCTGGCATGGTCTTACCATTACTATCTGCTGGGTGACTTAAGCTGAATGGTTCTACAAGTGGATAAGATCAAGCCTCTACCCATATATTTGAACCTCACTAATACATTGAAAACAAGTATGTGCTTTAATAATTTTGCTGGTAAGAAATGAGAGATTCTTTATAATGATTCTGCTTTCATTCTAATATATAAGTAAAGGACATAAGCCATGATATCCAGGAGATGATGGGAAAACAAGACCTGGATGTGTGCAAAGGTAAGAATTAATTTATTTTTTTACAATAGAATCATCTTATACAGTCTTACATGAAAGATCTCCTGTGTTATCATCTAAGGAAGATCTGAGCTTCTTTCATCACCATTTATGAAAACATGAAAGGAAGACTTCTGAGCAGTATGGGAATGACTGTCTAGCTTATTAAATTATTTTCTTATTATGTCTTTTGGACAGTTTGACTGCTGAATTTAAATTATAGGTTTGTGGTGTTTTGTTTGTTTGGGTTTTTTGTTTGTTTGTTTTGTTTTTGTTTGTTTGTTTGGTTGGTTGGTTGGTTTAGTTTAGTTTGTTTGTTTGTTTGTTTTTTCCTGTTTCACTTGGCTCTTGTATTTCACATAGGTGTCAAGATGATGGCGAGGGTGGGGGGCTGCAGAGCTGATCTCTGTAGGAAGAGGTTCAATATGGTTCCAGCCGACTCTGCAATGGACTTACCATAGGACACAGCTGAACCCAATCAGCAAAGCTGATGGCACCTCTGTGAAAGCATATTTAAAAGGGCAAAAGATTATTGGTATGCAGAAGAGTGAAACAAAAATAGTGGGAAACAGCAGAAGGAACATCAACATCAGAGGAGAATGTCTTCATGCTGCTCTGTGGAGCAGATATCCACTGCAGCTTATGGAGAAGCCACATCAGAGCAGTTGAATATTTTCTGAAGGAATGGCAGCCTTTAGAGATCTCATGCTGAGGCAGAGTTGGGTTTTTTAACAGGACCATGGGAGAGCTGGTGCTGGAGCAGGAGGAAGTGTGAAAGCAGTGGTAGAGAGGAGTTTTTGTGTATTGACCTTATTCCCCCATCCCACTTCCCCCTTGCACTGCTTGGGGCAGTGCGTAGAGGAGTTGGGAGTGAAGGAGTGAAGCTGAGCCTGGAAAAGGGAGAAGGAGTGCTGCTGTTTTAATGTTTGTATATGTTTCTTACAACCCAAATCTTTTTTTAATTGACTGTACATTAATTTTCTCCAATCTGAGTCCATTTTGCCTGTGACAGTAATTGTAAGCACTCTTCCTGTTTTCATCTTGCCCTATGAGATTTCTCATCCTATTTTCTTCCTCTGCTTCTTTGAGGAACAGGAGTGAGTGAGCAGCTGGGTGGGCTTTTGGCTGTTTGCCAAGGCTAACTGTTTCAAACACAGTTGAGAATAGCAGGGAAAATAATGCACTAATTTACTAATGATTTCTAAAAAAGTATCCCTGAAAACATTACAGGGATCCCTGAAAACAGTACTGTGTTTCATCATGAAATCATAACTACCATTTTTAATGTACACTGATTATGTTGCCTAAATTGGGGCTAAAGCAAAGAAGCAGCTACTATAGGCTTGACTCACTTGTCAGTACATAGGCATCTTACACCATATGAAGTACTTTGGGTCATCTGGCACTTCGCAAGGATGTCAATTTCCTGTAAGTTTTGTCTTAGCTGAGAGTTGCATACACATATCTTTCATATTTTATGATATCTCAAATGACACTGCATGCTAACAGCTTTTAAACTAAATATCTTTTTAGACTCTTCTAACTGAGCTGACTAAATTTTTTTGACTAACATATAAAATCTTTAAACATCTAAACAGGGACCTTTGTATTTAAGTAACAATATTAAATTGAATTTTACCTTTCCTATCCAATATTTTGCATTCTGGGGTTTTTCTGTTCCTTTTTTTGATGAGGCTACATATTGCAAGTGTGAAAGGTATGAGGTCAAAACATTCTTTAGCTTGACAGTGAAATTTTTCACCTCCTAATTCACAAAGGGTCTTTCCAAATTGAGTTCCATTTATTGAAACCACTGGAGAAATGTGGAACAATTTGGATGATTTTTTTGTCAGTTGTATATCCCAGAAAACTTATTTTTTATGGTAAAATACATTCTGGCAAATTCACTCAGCCTAAAGCATAATATTATGTACACAGATGCTCTTTGTAGTTTAAAAGTTTGGGAAATACATTTTAAGTAAGTTAAAATTAATCATATTTAATTTAGGCTGTAGGTCTCTTCAGCATGATTCGTACTCTCATCACTATCTTACCCTTACAGCATTACTAAAATACTAGTATAATTAAGATGAGCATCTTACAAGATTTCTCCTGGGGAAATTTGTTACAGAAAAATAATGCTTTCCCATTTTTGACAGCATGAGGCATAACTTCCCTTTATTTTCATAAAATTGACAATATATTACTCCACTATGTGGTAAAGAAGTCTTATCTATGATTAATGTCTTTAAATACAATGCTAATATTGCAGAAAACCAAATGGGTAAAACTACTATGCTACTATATTATGAATAATGTGACTTCACAATCAGAATTAAAATGCTTAATAGAGTTGCTCCAATGTCAAGCTCTATCTTCTGCCACTTCAAGTACAGAGGGAATATTTTAAAAATCATAAAAGGCTGATAGCATGGTAGAGAGTAAGCATGCACACACAGAGGTTGAAGAGCCTTTCCCCACAGTTTTACAGAAGTATTTAATGATAGAATTGTAGAATGGTTTGGGTTGGAAGGGAAATTTAAATATCACCTGCTCCTGTAATGGGCAGGAGTGCCTTCCACTAGATCATGTTGCTCAAAGCCTCCTCCAATGTGGCCTTGAACACTGCCAGAGAGGGGGCATCCACAACCTCCGTGGGGGCATCCACAGCCTGTTCCAGTGTCTCACCACCCTCATAGTACATAATTTCTTCCTAATATCTAATCTAAATCTACCCTCAGGCCATCAATCCAGCCTGTCCAGGCCCATCTAAAGAACCTTACTACCCTCAAGCAAATCAACACTCCCACCCAATTTGATGTTATCTGTAAACTTACCGAGTGTGCATTCTATCTCCTCATCAAGATCATTGATAAAGATGTTAAACAGAAGTGGTCCCAATACTGAGCCCAATATAATGCCACTTGTGACCAGCTGCCAGCTGCATTTAACTCCATTTACCACCACTCTTTTGTCACAGCTATCCAGCCAGGGTTTTACCCAACAGAGCATATGCCCATCCAAGCCATGAGCCGCTAGTTTTTATGAGAATGCTGTGAGAAACAATATTGAAGGCTGTATGGAATTCCAGGTAGACAACATCCACAGCCTTTCCCTCATCCACTAGGTGGGTCATCTTGTCATAGAGGGAGATCAGGTTCATCAAGCAGAACCTGCCTTTCATAAACACCTGCTGAGTGGGCCTGATTGCCTGTGTGTCCTCTGTATGGTGTGTAAAGTCACCCAAGATGATCTGCTCCATGACCTTCCCTGGCACCGAGGTCAGACTGGCAGGTCTGTAGTTCCCCAGATACTCCTTTTGGCCTTTCTTGTAGACAGATGCACTACCCTCCAGTCCACTGGGTCCTCCTCAGTTAGCCAGGACTGCTGGTACATGATGGAGAGAGGCTTGATGAGCACATCCACAAACTGCTTCAGTGCTTTTGGATGTAGCCCATGTGGCCCAAATATAATACATTGGACTCCATATAGGCCAACATAATTGGTGTATATTGGCCATCTGAAGCTGTGATAAGGTCTTTGCATCTTATCTTATTCACAATACTGAATATCCATCATGCTAAAAGATTCAGATCAGAGCTTTAAAAGTTCTAAGATATTTGATATTAAAAATCAGCCCTCAGAGTGTGGCATTGGTTTTGAGTAAGGTTGCCAGTCTTAATTTATATATTCTTTGGTGATTATAGGTGGGGATTTTGAACAGAATCATTCAGGTGGGTTTAGCAATCAAATGATCGGACACTCTGACTTAACAGAATTCATTTAACTGGTTTCCCCATAGAAATATATGGACACTCTTCATTGAAGTCCTGCCCAATGTAGTAGCACTCATCTTTATAGTGGGCTGTGACTTAAGTGTATTAAGTGAATAGTTAAAGATCGCAGTCAAAGCTCTGAAAAAGAACATTGATAGATTATGGTTTAGAGAGGTGACAGGATGTATAGTTTGTGGAAAAAAACACCTTTGTGGCAACATGCCTGCTTCCCCAGGTCCTGGAGCACAGCCAGCTACATTGGTATTATGACACAAATGAGTTTGTAAAATACATTTAATGGTGTATCAACTTGTTTCATTTACCTGATAGCAGCTTTTCATCATTCTTAAGAGTTTTTATTTATTCTGTTTATTCTGCAATTGATTCTGTTTGCTTTTCATTTTTTCTTTGTAATGCATAAGCCATCTAAAATTTTTTGGTATGAATTTCAATGATGTTTACATTATTAGACCAGAAAATGTATGAGGATATTGTACTTTATGGGATCATTTTGATTTGTTTTTTGTTTGGCTTCTCTTTTTATCAGTGTCCAGCCATAGTGTTCTCTAATTGTCCCATTTTTTGGTTGAAATAGTAATCAACCATGCATCTGAAGTAATCAGCTTTAGGGAGACAAATTCTTTTTGATGTGTTTCACCTATATCACAGGTATCACAGGTATCACAGGGTGTTAGAGGTTTGAAGGGACCTTGGAGATCTTCAAGTCCAACCCCCCTGCCAGAGCAGGATCATACAATCTAGCAAAGGTCACAGAGTAACGCATCCAGGTGGGTTTTGAAAATCTCCAGAGAAGGAGACTCCACAACCTCTCTGGGGAGCCCGCTCCAGTGCTCTGTGAGCCTTACAGTAAAGAAGTTCCTCCTCATGTTAAGGTGGAACCTCTTGTGGTCCAGCTTACATCCATTCCCCCTTGTCCTATCACAGGGCACAAGTGAGAAGAGGCAGTGCCTTTCCTCTTGACACTCAGCCCTCATATACTTATAAACATTTATCAAATCCCCTCCCAGTCTTCTCTTCTCCAGACTAAAGAGCCCCAGGTGTCTCAGCCTTTCCTCATAAGCCATGTGTTCCAGTCCCTTCATCATCCTTGTAGCC
>JAAGNO010024955.1:76703-93682 GCA_033439905.1 Ceryle rudis
GTATCGTTACTTCGGCCGGTCTCCCAATGGGGTCTCTATTCAGGTATCAAGTGGATGCAGCCAGTCTCTTTTCCATGGTGCCCTGTGATAGGACGAGAAGTAATGGTCACAACCTGAAACACAGGAAGTCCCGCTTCAACGTAAGGAAAAACTTCTTTACTGATAGGGTGATGGAGCACTGGAACAGGCTGCCCAGAGAGGTTGTGGAGTCTCCTTCTCTAGAGACATTAAAGACTCACCCAGATCTGTTCCTGTGTGACCTGCCCTGGGTGATCCTGCTCTGGCAGGGGATTGGACTTGGTGATCTAGAGAGGTCCCTTCCAACCCCTAACATTCTATGATTCTGTAAAAAAGGCAGCTGAAACAGAAAGCTTCTGAAGCATAAAAGTAGTATATTTTAGATAAACAGGATTTTAAATTGCTTTGAGCCAGTAAAGGAAGACTGATAAATTTTCTGATAAAAAGGCTATCAAAAAGAGATTTTTATAATCCATGACATGGAACACCCCACCTCACCCCTTTTTTCCTCTCCAAGGGGATGACTTATAAAACTCTCTCCTGCACTACTGAACATGTTTAAGAATGTATTATGACCTGGATCATGCCCAGAACTTGCATTGCACTGGATAAACTGACTGTGTAAACACGTATGTCTTTCAGTTGTTTGGGTTATAGTATCCAAGCGTCCTTCTGATTAAGTCCATGAATATTCCTGTATCACAGCTAAGAAATGTAAAGATTTTAAGCAGTCCATGAAAATGAAACTTGATTTCAAGGACTCTTTTACAGGTACCTTTAAGCAATAAGCTGCAGAATCAAATTGATCCATATTTGCTCTTATTCTAGTGTAAATTTCTATTCCTGAGTGCACGACACCAGAGATTCCTTTCTTTGGATATTTTGTTTCCCCTTGGGACATTCTTTCCAAAACTGGGAGCAACAGGTTCAGACTGAGGAGTGATGAAAATTGCTTACAGTTTTTCCCAAACTTAGTTTTCTTCAGGTTCTGAATTAAATCTCCAGAGTGCAGGTGTGTTTACCTCACTAAGAAGAATAACCTCATAGACATCCAAAGTATTGCTTGGGAGAAAACAACACTGTCATGCCAAAAATGGTAAAATACACTTAAATGCAATATACAGTCTTTTTGGCTCATGTGTACTAGAGGATCATTTTAAATTTGATTATACTGTGATTTGGCACTTTCTGCTTATATAGATATTTATTAAATATAGAAAACCATGTTAAAAGCTTCAGAGAGTTTCACTGTGAAATACAATGTCATGAAATGTTACTGTGGATATTACTTGCACTTTTGGACTTCTGTGTGTACATTAGAGCATAACCTTCCTCCAGGGCTCAGTCTCATTTATTGTACAGCTAATGAACAGATATTGATGTGGTCCCATGTTATCTTTACTACTCTAAAACCAGAAGTGATAACATTCCTCAGAGGTTTTCTGTAGCAATCTTTACTATAATATGCAAGCACTTCACAAACACTGATGGGTTTTAATTTTTTTTTCCCTAAACAGCTTCATGATATGGAGAACTGCTGTTCTTATTTGACATATGGGGAATCTGGACACAGAGGCATGACAGAGAAACATCCGTTATTTTTGGATGCCAGTTTTGAATACTTAGGTCTGATTTATTTCAGCATATGTTGCATTATATAGCACTTTAAATATAGCACATCTCCTATAATTTCAATTGCAGCTAAAAACATTCAAACCAAAGTCACAGCCTTTAATTAAAACACAGGAAATGAGGATATATAATTAATGATCACTAGTGAAATATTTGAATAGAGTGATTTTTAGATTACTTAGCCAGAACTCAATTCCCCAAAACAACAATTATCTTTCTTTTTCATAAAACAACTACTTTCCTTTTCCAACTTCTGTAGTATATGGTACAGGACTGTATAAGTCAGTTTCCCTTTCTGCAAAATTTTGCTTCATCTGTACTCTAGTTCTGTCCTTGTGCAACAGTGGGAAACCTGTTCTAAAAATATAATTGTGTATACAAAAAATTGGTGAAATTAATAAAAATGTCAACATTTGTAGTAGTATGGAAAATTTCCAGGTGAATTGTTCACATTGAAAAAATTCTTGCTTGGTTATGATGGTCTCTCAGTTATCCTCTAGACTCAAATTAGATCACATCGTTCTTGAAATCTGATGTGTAAAGATTGTATGAAGTATTCCAATCAAGGCATAACAAGAGCTAAGTAAAGGATTACTTAATCCATTCTCTAGGTTTTAGTCTTCATGTGTGCTGGTATGTCTTTCTTTCTTATATGACCTTGTTGTCTCATTCTCACCTCAGAAACCCAGAGACTCCCATACCTTGTAACATGTACCCTAATCACTACTTCTGTGTTCTGTGCCCATAAGTTATATCTTGTATCTGTCTACCTGGACTACCTTGACTACCCTATTTCTATCTCAGTATATCTTCCTTGGTAACTCTCAGTTTTCTGTGTTCACAATTTAAGTATTCTAACTTTTGTACTGGAATGAAGTTTGGGCTGAGAATGCATGTTAAAGGACTTGGGACTTATGGTAGTGAACTGAAGGAGAATATTGAGGTAAATCCAACTCAAACTCTGTCTAAATTTGGTCTCATCACAAGTTTTGTATTTCTCCATAATATAGCCTGAGAGAAATTATAAAAGCACTTTGATATATAAGGCAACATTTCTTTATCTTCTTCCCTACAGTCAGATAATATATTCAGTGTGTTTGCTACAGAGATGGAAGAATATCTAGGTTAATAGAAAAGCATATGGAGAAAGGTTAATACAAAAACATATGGAGAGAAGATACATTTTACAAGTACAAAGTTAGCATCACACCAGAGATATGACTAAACCAGAGCTACTTTAATAGCTGTCTCATTCCTGGGACATATCTGATTTCAAAAATCAGAAGCTATTTGGCTTCATTAAAAAGCCAGGACTCTTTCCTGACATTTTCTTTAGGTGTGGTTCTAAAAGGCAGTAATGAATTCCTGAGTGATCTCCTTTCCCACTGATTTCTCTGGAGGAACTTTGCAGAAAAAGACAGTAAGTAGCAAACCACAGACTTAATTTCACCTAATCAGTCATCTTTTGTCTTGTTCTGCAGAAGTTTGCTTTGCAGATGTTTGTCAGACTATAAAATCTTTAGAAAGGAGAATTTGACTTAGTACTCTTGCTGGTTTGGAGAATAGGCAACTTACATATATTTGTGACTATTATCTATTACCATAGAATATATCTGGAATCATAATTCCATGGAACTCATTTAACCTTACAAATATCTAAGGGAAATATGTCATTTTAGCTGGAAAATGCTTCTTGAGAATGAATTTGAGGTACTCCTGAAGGTGCTGGATACTTGTCTCCTTGTAAAAATTTCAAGCTGGATCTCCCACAGCCTAAGACAAGCTCTAATGACTGAGCTATCATTGCAGAAGTCTTGAGAGAAGGGCTGTTTTAAAAAATATTACCACATAATCTTTTCCTGAGGAAAAGAGTTTGGACTGTTGAAGTACCACTTATTATGTCATGATTCACAATATTTTACTCAATACTTACAGATCTAATAATAATAATTTGTGGACCAGAATTTCTTATGTCTGCCCTACGTAGTTCTGCTAATGATACTTAAGTTTTACTGCTATGTGTTGGGAGCATAAACTGAACACACTGGGAATACTTTAAAGTAACTGAAAGTAAAGTACTGGGAGGAACCTTTTGCCACAGATGAAAGGATTATATATAATGGTGGCACAAGTATCTATGTGAAGTAACATTGAAGAAAATGTAAAATAAGAAGTAAAGAACAATGGAAAGAGGGAAATTATTTAGGCACATAACTCAAAAATGGTATGCCTAAACCTCTGAATTTCAGCTGCTAACCTCTTAAACCTCAGTTACTATTAAAACAGCTAAAGTGTAGAAAGACAAGTACCCTAAACACCAGGATAAAGAACTGTATTATTCATGCATTTCTCCCTTATGCTGACAGTGATTAATTACCTCTATGACCAGAATATTCATGGGAAAGTTAGGTAGTATTTCCATACCACATTGTTTACTTGATGGTTAGGGTTGTGGAGACATGGCAAAGGCAAGTTTTAAAACTAGGTGTTCCCAAGGCTGTGTGAGAGCTCTGACCACTGAATGCTGTATTACATACACAGAAGGAGGCTGATTTTTAAAATGCTCCTCAGATCTTCTTTGAAGATAGAAAATCATCAGAGTGATTTTGGTGCCTCATTTTCTCCCTGGATTTGGGATTTATTGACAATAAGACCAGTTAGACTGAATGGGAATAGAAAATCCACATAAATTACTTTCAGGAACAGGAAAGCAGTGGGGCGGAAGGCAGTCACATTGGTAACGAGGCAGAAGTGGTGCTTCTGCCCTCCCCATTTTATGACCCACAATTCATACACTGCACACAACAGAGTTAAAGGTCTCCTGGTTGCTGTACATGAATTTTCTTCTGAAAAAGCCAATGGAGGTGACTTTAAAAGGGAAGCATTTGACGAAGGAGCAGTGACTTCTGAAAGCCTGTGTAGTTTGCAGTGCAGAGTTTGGAAAGCCATAAAAGAAATAGAGCTACTCTAATGAAAAAAGATAAATGAATTTCAGTTAGGTTTGCACTTCAGGTAGAGAAAATTCTGGCTACTTTCCAGAATTCATGCTAGAGAGATTTTAAACCAAAGAAACGTAAAGAGAAAAGGTAAATGAAAATAAATTAATGTGTACTCTGACCTCTAGAAAGAACTTGGATTTTACAGCCCTACCATTCCCCAGTTCACCTCTATGTATTCATATTTTCTCCTTAGATTTCTCCCTACTTTCCATGTCTATACAGTAATTAGTTACTCATATCTTACACTCTTTAAGGATATTAAAATCAGGGTTTTATTTGTGGAGCATACTATAATTATCATTACTAATGGAGCTACAGCTTTAAGTAAGGAATGTTTACTCAGACACATCAAGTATTCACTAAGAAAGCAATTAAGGAGTTTGATGTTCACAGTTAAGTATTAATATTAATGTCTGAGAAACTGCATCCAAATCATTTAGAGGTGGTTATGAAGGCCTTTGGGAGTGAGACAGCCATAGAAAGCAGTGACATGATTATAGCTGTATGGGAAAATAATGGAAACATCTACCCTCTAAGCATCCTCAATAGGGAAGGAGGATCCTCAAAACCTAAAAGAGTGTGACTATAAATGTCAGCTTTTAAGTTTCATTTGTCTACTCTAAAACATTTTACGTTAGTAAGTGTCTAGAGGCTTTGCACTGAAATGTATTTTTATCACTTGTCTCAAAACCCCTTTATGGATAGTACAATTAACTGCATACATGAAACAAAATCGCACAACAATAATTTGCAGATGATTATGATCTCTGAACTAGAATTGTAATTCTTATCTGCTGTTCCTAACACTGACCTACTGCCAGACCTACAGTGAGACATTTAACTATTGTCTTGATTTTCTTAGCTCTAAAAGTGATAGTAAAACTCTAATGTGTCTTAAGGTGTATTTGAAGAGTTAACCAATAATGCCTGTAAAGGTCTCTGAATGTTGTATCATTAAGATATAAAGTTACTTTGCTGAAAATGTGTTTGGACTGACTAGTAATCTACAGACAGTCCATTTACTATGCACTCTAAGAGGATAAAAGATGAACCAAAAATAATAATAGTAATAAAATAATAATAAAAAGAACAAAATCTTATGATCTCTGAAGGATGAAAAGAAATCAGCTTTGTTACAAGAGTCTGTGATGGTCCTCCTTTTTCCACTGCTTTGGGAGATTTGCTTTCAGATTACTGTTTCTTTATTTCTAGATGACTCTACAGGAATGGTTTTGCCTTGAGAATATGGTAAATCCTTTCAGTGCATCTTTTTCTATTCTGATTACCTTACTGGAACAGATTTGTCATTTTGACATTCAGTATGTATTTTATGCCCTTCTTTACTGTATGCATGTTGACATGACTGTGTATGCAAAAAAATACAAATGCATTGCTGAGGGATGTATGTAAGTCAGTGGTTGTGGTGGAACAGTGTAATGAGGAGAAATATGACATTCCCATAGCAACAGTGGCAAAGTTCTTTATGCTGATGTTGAGTAGAAAATTACCAATCATTTAAAGGACAGCAGAAATAAGCTGTATGTGATTCCAAAATAATTTCTTACTTTGCCAGAAACAAGTCAATTTAAGGTCAGTGTCAAACCTCAGTGGCTGAATAACATTAATATAGATCTGATGGAAGACATTTACTACTTAAATCACTTAGAGTATATTGCCCTATGAATTAAAAACTGCAATGTACACAAGTATTTCAGAGTAATAATACCTGTCTCTTGTCACTCCACAAATGTGGGTTTAAAAAAAAAAAACAAAAACAAACAACATGTCTTTCTGAACAGTCTTAATATCAAGCCTGGGATGGTCCCTTTTTGGCTGTCTTAAAGATACATTACTATAATTTGATAGTGTTTACTAAAATCCAGACTTATTCCCCAATAGGTTTTACATTTTTTTGTAGTATCCATCTATTAAATTTTACAGCTAGAGATATTCTTAGTTTTATAAGACCAGTATTTTCATAGCTATAGAAACAAATTTCTAGTTACCAAATGCAAAATAATGTTCTAGCTTGCCTGTTATGAAGATTTCCATAAGACCTAAGTAATTTCATTGTAATCTGTATTTTTACTTCTGATTAAAATTGCAGACGGATCAGTAATGTTACTGGAGAATGTACAAGTGGCAGAAGAGCCTGCTAAAATCCAGTTTTAGTGTATGTATCAAAACCTTATCTGTTTATAATTTTCAAAACTGTTATTTTATGCAGTGCACCAGTGCTAATTACATCAGGTTGTATCACAACAAGAGCAAACCAGCTATTTAGAAGTTTGTGCATGAAACTACTGTCCAACAAGGAAAATAATTTTATCTCTAGTTAACAGCAACCTCACAAACGATTTGTTTTAAAATTGTATTGGAGGGAGCTGCTAACAGTGGCAACTCATAAAAATCTCAGTCTTTTGATAATGATGTGCAGCCATTTATTTTCACAACCTTTTGCCAGCTACTCCTTATCCCTTTGGCTAGTTTTTATTCTAAAAAAGAGATTCAAGGTAAAGCATTTTGTAATTTAAAAAGTTAAAGCTATGACTTCAGGGAGTATCACTTCATCATGAAAATACTAAATTACAGGGACATATCTATCAGTCTGGATAGTTAAAAAACATCACCCACAGGCCAATGTTTTATTGGCAATGTATTTGGTGTTGATTCTAACTATCTCATTGCTGGTGTAAAAGCAAAAATAAAAAAAAAAAAGTCCTTCTTTAGAGCTGGTTGTTACTGTCAAAATAATGCCCAAATGGGCATAAATTAGGAAGTTGTTCTGAAGACCAGTAGGCCTAATGATAGGACATCCGTACTGGTTCTTTGATGATAGTGAATGCCAGTTCCTTAATAGGTGCCATCATAATCCATACATTGCAGATCAGGTCCTGTGCCACAGTCATAAGAAATTCTTAGTATGAGTGTAATATTTATGGACATATGTGTGAGATGCTTCTGTGCAACTGACACACTTCATGCAATTAATTTCACATGGCTGGTTGTATATCTATATATTATTTTATGGCCCTTCCTTTGTTCTTGAAAACCTCAAGTTTCCTCCTTGTTATCCTTGGCATTTTATTTGTAAATAAATGCCCTGCCTTCTTTTCAATGTGATCTCAGTCCCCTCTTTACATTTCTTCAGACATTCTTTTCTCTGTTCATTATGAAAATTTTTGAATCAGACCAAACCACAATTTATTTTGTTGAATACTGTACCATTTTTAGCAGAAATAGTTACTCAGTTACATAATACACTAGCAAACACTTTTACTGCTCTGCACACTACTACCAGAAAGACTACATCCTCTCACGCTTTTCATCAACTCAGAAAATCCAAAACTACTGTTACCTACCACTTCAATAAGTGTTATTACAGTGTTGGTGCAGTTTAAGTCAATATAATATTTCTTTTAAGTCAATATAATATTTATTAGTTTCTGTAAAGTTCTCTACATGATTGGACTGAAAGCTGATATGGTATGTAAATGTTAATTCATCAATATGAGAACTTAGTGAAATGTGAGATTAATTGAAGGCTTAGTTTCAAAGTACTCTAATGACTGAGTTTTCAGATTGCATGTGAAGTGGGGCAAAAACTGTTCCTCCATTTACAGTGTAATGCTCTCATAGACAAGTCTGCATTTTGTCTAAGACATCATGATCATGTAGAAAGATAATGATGGCAGTGCTTTCTAGAGTTCAGTCATTTTAAGTGTTAGATTAGGGTTGCATGTCTAAATCAGGCTAGAACAGTTTTGTAATTTGATTTTTCTCCACCTGTATCTTCTGGTGCTACCAGCTGTGTAATAGCCCAGCTTTAACATACAAGGTATAAGTCACCCTCTTCCTGACTTCTGACTACTTTACATCAATAAAGTGGGAGGTTAAAATCCTTCAACTGAAGGATTCACAAATGATTCAAATTGGAAAAGATTGCTTAGGCATTTTGCTTCTGGAGTCATGTTTGGGGAAAGGGGCCACTGGGCTATTATATTAAAAACAGACAGTGGTACTGTCATTGGAAGTGTCTCTGGCTGTCATTTTTTATGCTGAACTTCATAATGTTGAAGCCAGATACTCAGATACTTCAGATACGTGAGATGAATTTTCCTCTGGAGAGGTACCTTCATAGTCACTATAAAGAGAGTTTAGGGTGACTGGCTTAAAATCTGATAGCTAAATTTTATGTATCTAAAGCTTGATGGTTTTGTTTTTTGCCTTCTATTTTAAGACATGATGCATTATGTGAGTAAAACATAAAACAGGAGATAGATGGGTAACAATATGTTCAGGTGTACCTAGCAGGAATGCTGTGCCAGCTCATGGTCTGTACTAACAACTCTCATCTCTGCAAACTCCCGGATGTGAGTACCAAACACAATGCCTGCAAAAGCCAGCAGTCCTCTGATCTGACCTCCTGCTTGTCCTAGAGATTCATGTGTGCCTGGAGGCCCCTGATAGCTGTATGCAAGCATAAAACATATTGTCAGATCTGAATAGAAGAGGAAAAAAGGTAGAACTACATAGAGAAAATTAAAACCCCTCAAACATGAACTGAGGCTGATGACTAAAAAGATCGCCCGGGTTTGTAAATGATAGCAAATGTGTGTGTGAATGCATGCAGTCTCCATAAGCTTAGTGCTTCTCAGTCTGTAATCAGAACAAGCCCTAGGCTTATTGGTTTGGACAGATATTTGTTGCAGAACTGTCATTACAGTGTGTCTTTAATTCCCTGCACCTGAATCAATAGTTTCTTCAGTTACCATTGTTCATCATTTATCACTGCCCCACAGCTTCAAAAACATCACCTCCAGCAACAGAGATGAATGGTTTGAAAGCAAAAGGTTTCCGTGTACCTTTTAACAATTGAAAGTCTTTCAGTCTTTTTATTTGCATTCCATCTGTTACACTTAGGTTCATTTTGAGTGAGAGTGTTACTGTAAATAACTACTTTTTTTTTTTTTTAAGAAAATCAAAACAGGGTAAAACTTGAATATGAGTGCTCAATATCCAGCTACCCCACTTCATGCCCTTGCTTGTCCTAAAGATAACTGGATCAACACTTCCACAAGTTGCATGCTCAGTTGCCCTCTAGAGAGATGATCTTATTTTGTTTACATATACATGTATATAAAGACTGTATAAAACCTTTTTTCCCTGGAACCCTTCTAGGCTTGGCTCGTATGATAGGCAAGTAAGTATGTACTGTACAACATGAATAGGAATGATTTGTAACTCAGGAAAACAACAAGGTTTTCTAGCAGATATTAGCATTTTATTTTGCCAAGTGCTCTGCAAAAATTATAAGAAAGCAGTTTCAGTGCAGAAGTTTATAAATTAATTCACTACATGTAAATCTACTATTCAGAGCTTATGAAAGCATTTGTAAGACAAAACAAGACACTGTCCCTGTGTGTAAATAGGACTAAAATTCTGTTAAATGAATAAGCAACCCCAGTAGACACTTGTTTCAGTTTCTATTTGTCCCCCATGAACTCTGCAGTCCAGGAAGGACTTTCTCTTATTCACTAAGCTGACTACAGTCATCAGGAGGGAAACCTTCCTCACCAGAGATAAGTCCTAGTTAGACTCTAGGAAACACTACACTGAAGAACAAGAACCATACAAGGTAGACCAGCAAACCAGCATAATTGTAAAACTTCATGAACTCCTAACTCAGTGACTTTCATTGACAGTATCTCTAATCACACATTTTTGTTAAAACACTGCTGGCCAAATCAAGATTGGATTTCACAGGTGAGGTAAATGTAGCTGACTAGTTATGATTGAGCCTGGGGTAATGCCAACCTTAACACAAGCACATGGCAGTAAACAGGAAGAAGTGCTGGCTTGGCACTGACTTAATGTTCAGAATATATTTCTCTGTCCTCACTGTAATTACTACGAATGCAGCCAGCAGCGCTCTCAGGCCTTTTTGCTAGTTCCCAAGGCCAGCTGATGAAAAACGGTCTTGCTGAAAGTCTCCTCTGCCTACTTAATCACGTGCACGTCTGCAGTCTTCCCTCTACCCAGCCACTTTTGTTTGTGCATCTTTCACCATGTTTGAAAAGCCTCTACAAACAGGGTTCATGTAACCTGCTAGTGCATGGCAAATTTTTCTGTTAATAATAGATGGCAAGGATTGTTGTCTTACTGACCTAAGCATTAATATGTTTCTCACTCCCACGGAGCCACCTAATGAGTCCCTGTTAGGGGGCAGGCATCAGCCAGTTTGAGTAGAGACACCGTCCATTATTCCTTGGGACAATTCCTCATTGAACTTGTTTTTTTCTCATTTGTTATTTTTTTTTCTGTCTACTGTTTTGTATCTTTTAATGAAAATATTTTGAATCCTTGAGTTGATAACCATCAGTCTCTCAACATTCTCTCTCTGTTTTTACTTTTGTTATCTTGTGTAGCTTTACCTTACATACTGTCTTACAGATCAAGCAACTGATCTCTGCATAAAATTGAGCTAATATCACACAGCTGTGATGCACAACACTGAATCTTCAGTTGCAGAGAGCTGAACCTCAAGGCTGTGGATTACCAGCCTATTCAGAAAGCCTCTATGAAACAGTTTCTCTAGTATAGCCTTGACATTTTGAAGACGGTGTCATGCAGAGGAATATTTTGAAAATATACAGGTTGCTACCAGAGTTGCAGTTTGTGTGTGGAGAATCATTTTGTAGAGAAAGCACCACTGCAAAATGCACTTGCATCCCTTATGCTTGGAGCATGGTACTGAACTTGTGTCTGATAATAAGAGTCACTGGGGCCCAAAATGCAAAGCATGTAAATCTGTGAGAGAACATTGGCTTCACAGGCTGTTAATCTGCCTTGAGTTTTTTTAATCTCAAAAAAATCCCTTTCCTCTTTATTTGCTTTTTGTTTGTTTATTTGTTTTTTTAAGCAGTCTGCTGGCTCATATTGCCAGGTCTGTAAAGCTACCATTTCAGCTGCCTGGTCTGAACTGCCATAGATTTAACAATTCCTCAACTGCTGAAATTGAAAGAAAGCTGGAGCCTCCAATTCATCTTGCACTTCTCATTGCCTTACATAGTTGTTTCTAATGGGGTGGAAAGGGATATGCTGCTGAGTGAGACTCTTTGTTGTCAGATCAATTTACATGTTTCATCCCTTTTGCTTGGTATTGGTTGTTGAATGGAACTGGTAATAACAGGACTTGTTATCTCCGGGAACTTTGCATGAACACCTGAGCAGACTGCCCTTGTTCGAGTTTACAGGATGATCTAGAAGACACCCTTGCACTTTGCACTTCTTTAGTGGAGTTATCATTTGGAGAGAAATGTTGGGGGGGTGGGGTGGGGGGGTTTGGGCATGATCATGTCCAAACAGAGGAAAAAAGATGTTCATTTTCTTTCTTTTTTTGCCCACCTGGCATCTTAGGTGTATCTCCCTGTGAACTGGTGCATCTGGAGCACTTCTAAACACCTATTTCTGGGTAAGTATTCTGGCCACTTCCAATCTTACACTGGAGCTATTCCATGTGAGGTGTAAACATGAAACTAGAAACTGCAGTTGAAAATCCACCAGTTTCTTCTCTTCTTAGACATTTTGATTTTCATAAGAAGAAATCTTGGACTTATGGACTATAATGCAGTTGCAGAATGACCCAAAGATGTATAGCATTTTCCAGGAGAGTGTCTGTTTTTTTCTTCTTTCTCTCTTTGCATGGCTGCTAAATGACTAAATGATGTCAGATTCATGGAGGTAGTATTCATTAGAGTAAGTAGATGCGTATATTCTTTGCACATATCTGATGTGAAAGGAAATAATGAATCCCTTAAGTAAGAGATGTAATAGTAGCATTTTTTTCTACTCTGTGTGTGTTGCATGACTTCTATGTCAACCCTTTCTCTAATAAAAAAACATCTGATGACATATTCCCTCTCTTCTCTCTCATATAAAAGTTAATACCAAAAAGAACTACTTAAAAAATTAAAATAATTTCTGTGTCATAAAATTTCTATGTCTATGAAGGTTTCAACCTGTTAGATTTAGAATATGATAATTTGGGTCTGATTTTGAAATATTTTGCTTAAATAAATATATTTTATACTGTTTGCAAAAAAAAGGTGGAGTTTATGTTTAACTTTTTGATCATCTGACCAAAATGGGTTCATTTATATTGTGACTAAAAATGTGTGACTTTCCCACACTGTTTTGAGAATGTGGTGAAAAGTGAGTCTAAGTACATTGTTGACACTAACTAAGTCTTAATCTTGAGATGACAATAAGTTGGATTTTTCTGACTTATAAAAAAACCAGTCATTCATCAGAAATCAAGCTCTGCTTTCTTGTTTAAAACAGGCTGCCTGTTTACAGTTTTCATGTTTTTGGTATTGAGTCCATATATTCCTCAACTCTGAATTAACTTTCAAGTTTTTCTTTGTTATATAACAAATGGAAGAGGAAGATCTGGACATATGAATTTGCAAAACTGTCATTATTATCACTGTAGTGATTCTAGGTTGAGTGCTAGTAGAGGCTCAGTAATTTCTCAAATTGGGGAATAAAATATTTCACCGGGGGGGTTGGACTAGATGACCTCTAGAGGTCCCTTCCAACTCAGGCATTTCTATGATTCTATGATTTCTGTGATTCATAATCTGTAGCTTTAAGGCTATGTGAGACATATGTATATGTATGTTACAGCTGTGCTCTGGGCCTTCTTGGCTGTTTGTTGTATGGTTTTTTGTGCCCCTTTTTGGTGTAATGGCACAATTCCACATTACTCTTCTGTCCCCTTTAAGATGGTGTCAGTCATTTCATGGTCTGACAGAAGTTTCTTCTCCCAGTTTCAAAATTCCTCCCCTAATTTACTTCTTGCTCCCTTACATTAACACTGGGAACATTGTAATTTTATTGGTTCCTCTGTTTTCTAGTGTTCATTTTTTATGTAGGCTATTCCATATGAAGTGCAAAGATAAGTCTAGAAACTGAAGGAATTTTTCACAGTTCCAACAAATTTCAGCAACTCACAGCTATTTAGCTTATTTATAACTGTCTGGTACACTGTTTTATGTAACATTTAGTACAGACTTTCACCGTTCTCAAGACAAATACTGCTGTTTATTGAAATGACCAGCAAAAGTACAGCACACGTTTAAACATATTCACTTATTTATTACATTTTTTGTATGAACTGGGGGTCCTTTCTAAGTTGTTATTCATGTAAAAACCTTGATATAGTTCCTGAACAGAACTTTTTGAAGGTCAGCCAAGAAAACCTGAAGAACTAATAGGAAAGTTTTGTTTCACTTTTAGCAAATGAGCTTTTAGAAAAGGTGAGGTTGTCATCATATATACCCAACGGTAAAACTAACTTTTTTAGTGGCTCTACTTTTTTGTTATGAAGAGAAATTCTCAGATTCTCCAAAATTAGTTTTCCCTGATATTTCAATGATAATTATTTCCTATATTGCACTGCATGATATTCCATGAAAGGTTACTTCCAGGAAACATGGTGATTTAACTGCTGAGATAGGGGAAGGTCATTGGCTTATGAATCAGTTTAAAGTATGGGTAGGGGTCTAGTGACAAAGTGTCTTTAAAAAGTCATGGTTTTGTTTTTGTTTTGAAAAAGAAAATGAGAAATTATTTGGCCCATAGAATGAAATCCCACTGAAAAAAAGAATAGAGATGGCCCCAAGATTACCAAAGACATACTGGGGACATAGAAACATATCTTAGTGAAAGGTTAGTTATCTGTGCATCTTAATGTTCGTATACAAACTGTAAACAAAAATACATCAGTCTAGCATCACTTAGATTTAATAAGATAATGTCAGGACTGGAATATTAGTACAGAGCATGATCAAGAAAGATGTGGAGAGGAAAACATTGTATATAGAGCACTGCAGAGAGATGAGAGAGGAAACAGAGGGATTTGTTAAGTGAAGTCGAAACAGAACTTGTTTTGGTACTTGTGGGAGAAGTCTATCCTATGTCCTTGCACTAGGAGGTATATTAGGTTTTTCTTTGAATTCAGGATATCAGAAAGTAGGGTTGGTAATAACAATAAACTTTACCTGATTGCCTTTTGAAAAACATTAGACCAGATAATTTTTCTTTTAAAAAAGAAACTTCTAACATTTCTGTAAAAAGCCAAAGTAGTAAAGAAAATACCAAGGCTTGGTAATGAATATCAGTGTCCTGGTTTGAGTTAGAACACAACTAATTCTGTTCTGAGACTTTACTGTTCACCTCAGTATTTCCAAGTAACCACACTTTCTGAAGTTAACAGCATATTTTCACAGACAGTTTCTGCTTCTAGCAGTGACAACGCTTGATGTTTAGAGTTACCACCAAGGATTGGCATGCAGACTGAGATCACTGCTAAATCTCATGTACCATATTAAGGGTGCAGAAAGTAAAAGAACACACCTGTGGGGAGGTTTGAACAGAACAGGTGATCCTAAAATGACCATCCAGGTAACCTATCCCATATATGTCATATTTAATATAAAGCTGAGGGATCATGAGGGTCAAGCTCTCTTCTTCAATGGCTGACATCTGAGGAGGACTCTGTGTGTTCTGCCTCTAATACCAATCCATGTGTTCCTGAATCCAGCTCCAGCTCCTGGATCTGGTTCCTATATGCCATTGAGTCTAGTCTGGGACTTCCCCAGTGCCTGCTCCACACCATCAGTGGTGACAGTGATGTAATTGCCATCAGGGGGGTTGGGTTTGGTACTGGTTTTGTATATAATTCTTTATATTCTACTTTATTATTATTGTTTTCATTAAAGCTGGTTTAGTTTTCTAATCCATAAGTCTCCCTTTTGTATTCCTTTTCCCTTCCCCTTTGGGAAGGGATAGAGGTTAACAGAGAGAATCTGCTACAGGTCTAGTGTATGGCCCTGACCCTAAACCTTGACAATCAGTTATAGAATCATAGAATGGTTTGGGTTATAAGGAACCTCTAAAGGTCATCTAGTCCAACCACCCTGCAGCAAGCAGGGACATCCTCAACTAGATCAGGTTACGCAGAGCCTCACTGACCCTCACCTTAAATATCCTCAGGGATGGGGCTTCAACTACCTCCCTGGGCAACCTGTTCCAGTGCTCCACCACTCTCGTGGTAGAGAACTTCTTTCTAACCTTCAGTCTAAATCTACTCTTCTCTAGTTTAAAACCATTGCCCCTCGTCCTTTCACTCCAGGCCTTTGTAAACAGGCCCTCTCCAGTCTTCTTATAAGCTCCCTTCAGGTACTGGAAGGTGGCTATTAGGTCTCCTGGGAGCCTTCTCTTCTCCAGGCTGAACAATCCCAGCTCCCTCAGCCTGTCCTCGTAGGAGAGGTGTTCCAGCCCCCTGATCATCTTTGTGGCCCTCCTCTGGACCTGCTCCATCAGGTCCATGTCCTTCCTGTACTGAGGGCTCCAGAGCTGGATGCAGTATTTCAGGTGAGGTCTGACCAGAGCAGAGTAGAGCAGTACAATCACCTCTCTCAGTCTGCTGGCCACTCTTCTTTTGATGCAGCCCAGGATGCAATTGGCCTTCTGGGTTGCAAGCACACACTGGCTGCTCGTGTCCAGCTTCTTGTCTACTACTACTACTTCTTTGTCTGCTAGAAGCAGACACTGTCTGCAAAAGCATGCTGCTAAATTCAGAAAGTGAAATTAGTTAGAACTGAGATGAAAAGTAAAATAACTGAACAGAATTAGTTCTGTTCTCACTCAAACCAGGACAACAGCTTACAATTTTAAGGACTATACTTTGATGCTAAAATTTCTTTACTCCTGTATTTACAAAATGTACCTCAGAATTTATCTAACTACAAAACCAATGCAGCTTATCAATTCTTGGGAATATGCACTAGGTGACATTCATACTTACACTGCCTGACAACTGTATCTTCCATGTTCCCATCAGTTTTACAATGCAGATAATGGATACAATAACAATCTAAAAAGATGGCCTGTTAAGCAATGTGAGGATTTTACATGCCCTTTACTGCACAGCTTCATAAGACCTACATAGAAGTATTTATTTTAATAATTTTATCTTTGCCATTTTGTTTATCAATGTATTCCTAGTCAGTAATTCATATCCTACATATTCATCTGGTTATTAAAAACACCTGCAGTTCTGAGTAGACTGAAATTTCTGTCTTCAGTACCATTATCTAGCTAAAATTTTCCCCAAAGATACATTACTTTTTCCTTACAGTAATGTTTATATCAGCATCATGACTACAGATACACTTTGAGAATTTCTTGCTCCTTATAGAAAAGCTGACTACATCATAGATCATGGGAGACTAAAAATACTACAAAGCTTATTAAAACTAAAAA
>JAAGNO010024955.1:97196-112759 GCA_033439905.1 Ceryle rudis
AAAATATTTTGCTGCAGTTTTATTCTGAATGTATCAAAGACTTCTACCAAAAATATATACACATTACATTTTGATAAACAAGTATATATATGGTAACTATATTTAATTAGTTTATTCCTCTAGAAATTTTAGGTTATGCTTTTAAAGCAAATTGGCTATTTTTAAAATTATTATTATGCACCAGTGAATTCATCTGTCATTTTGATATATGGATAGAGTAGAAGATGTACTGTTATGGCAGTGAGGAAATCTAACGTTAATATAAAACATTGTTTACAATTTTTTCATTTCTTTTTTTTTGTGAGTTGGGAGAGACATCTCAGACAAAAGTTTTACATTAGACACTGTCAACAGAGGTCTAAGATTACTGACATTTTAACATATTATCAATATTACAAGTCCATATCAGTGAGAAGTTTTATGATATACTTTTGTAATGTCACTTTGTTCTGAGATATAATTACAATAGAGGTAGTCTGCTCTACCCTTGGTAAGTTAAAGCAGTGCAAATTGCAGTCTGTGCTGCTTTTAGCAATGGAGCTAGCTAGTTAATCCTAGAAGGATGTTTTCTTCTAAAGGCTCATTATACAGAGAGGATGCAAGGGAGAGAACAGCAGTGCTAGCATACTATGCACAAAAAGTGAGCACTTCTACTTGCCAATGGCAGTGCTCTCTACCTCCTACGAGTATGCTGAGTTTGAAGTAAAATGCCCTGTGAGATTACTAATTAATTATAGTTGTTATATGGTACTCAGTTCAATTAATAACTTGACTAAGATCTGCCTTCTGGAAGACTGCTAGAGCGATTAAAAAAACAGCCCTATTTCCAGCATTACAGTTTTATATCTTTCATTTGCTTTATCAAAGAAATCCTGTAACGAATTAAATCTTGTTCTGTCACTGACTACATAGGGATCGCTTTTGATTGAAATGCTCACAGTACACAGCTTACATGCATGTTGGAGGTTAATCTTGAAGTATGAGAAAGAGAAGGAGGGGAAGAGGACTTCTCCTGCTTGACTGGTAGGCAGTGGCTTTTCTGTCCCATACCCTTGGAGCTTAATCTTTACTTTCAAATCTTGAAAAAGAGTGGAGCTTTGAGCTGAAGCCTATTGCAAAGCAATTATCCTTGATGCTCCCATTTCCTGCAGTTCTTTTCAAGGGAATGGCATTGTACAGAATGATGAATCAAGTATCACTTACCTTGAAGCCAGGCATTTATCTATTTAGATGAGTTAAAAATCAACATTTGAGAAAACTGGTCTAGCTGCAAATAGCAATAAAACCAAAACTGTTTTCAAAGCATTCAAAACTAACAGCTGTTAAGCAAGCTGATGAACTGATGACCCATCACTGAAATGTCAGGGACCAGCAACTGAGAAAAGCTGTGCTATTTGATGGAGTTCACTCTTGAAGAGTGTGAAGTGTGGAAGGGTCTTATTCTAGCTTATATGTGTGCACAGACAAGTGTTCCTGCACCTCAGGGATTTTACGCAATTTTTTTTATACCTTGATAAGCTACTAGAATTTGAGTGCCAAAATGTGTTATACCACGATTGTCCTGGCTGTTCTGGCTCCTTTACTTTTCTTCTGCTAGGGAGCTGAGGTAACTTCATAAAGCATTATATTACTTATTAGGGTGACCCTCCTCTTGAATATAATTATTTAAACAGAAACAACTCAAATCCTTAAATATTCATGGCATTCCCATTACAGGTTCATATGATAAATATATATTAAAGTGAGATAATTTTAATTGCCTATATATCCTCCTAAAAGACTCTATAATTGAAAGAGGCATCAGATATTAGTTACTCAAAATTTATTGTTGGTATTGTAACTACTTTTTTGTACTTCAAATCCTTTCAAAGAAAAACAGTCATACAAAGTTATGGAAACAGATACAAAATTGTCAGAGATTTGTGAGAGATTTTCCATAAAAATTTAAGGGAGAAAGCAGGAGAAAAAGAAATATTATTAATAAAATACAGTATGATTTTGAAAAAAAAGGAAAAGTTGAACTGCTTTATTAATAGTTTAAAATTTTGTATAAAAAAGTATTTGAAGGATGCAGAGAAACAGATTCTGAAAAGAATACATCGTAAAGATTAGGAAATGGAGGAAAGCAAAATTAATGTTCCTTGATAATAAGCATCATGCAGACAAATTGAAATGCACAGAGTGTACACTATAGTGCCATTGTTTTTTCCATCTTATGCTCTGCTGATGCTCTTGTTATATTATCATAAGGTGCAGTCAAGTAAAATTGTTTTAGATTTTAAGCCCTAAGTGAGGGCAAGTTGCACCTCCTGATTAAAATCATATGACTTTTAAATCTTAATATGACACCTAAAAGTAATGAAGATGAGTTTTTCATTTAGACATTAACCAAATCCTTGTAATAGGAATAATATATTGACCTTCTGTAAAATCTTTTGGCCACAGATCACAGATGAAAACATCAGATGTCTAGATCTTGTCATTGTTAGTCTTCTGTGTACTTATGATTCATGTGAAATTTCAATATGCTCAGTTGAACTTCCTATCTGATTGAGTACAGGTCACAGACTAATGTAGCTTTAATAAGAATTACAAAATGCATTTTTAGGTAACTGTAGTTGCACAGTTTGGAGCAAGCCAAAAGTAGTTATTTATCAGCTTGAATATGCTTACAATTTACAAGAACTAGCATGTGTAGAAATAAAATACAGGGATTTTTTTCTAGATCTCAGATTTTATAATTTTTTTCAGTTATTGGTGAAGGCATTTGACTAGATGTTATAAATTACTTTTTTTTTTTCTTTTTGATGTCAGTGAACTTTTGTGTGTTAGAGAAAGGATGAAGCAAGGTAGTTAGGCAGGCATATACTTGCAGAATTTCTGCAGTGTTGGAAGAGCCACATGCAAAGACAGGAATGCAGTGGATATACTTTCTTAGATAATAACCTAGTATCTTCTATATGCGGCATTTGTTGGGTTTTGTGATTATTTTTTGTTTGTTTGGTTGGTTTTTTGTTTGTTCGTGTTTCTTGTTTGTTTGTTTGTTTTACTAATATTATTGTTATTTTTTTCCTTTATTTCTATTCCTTGTGGATAAGCTCCTGCAGGAGAGCAATTGCTAGTTAATGACAGCAGGTCACCTTGCTTAATCCTCACTTCATTATCATACAAGTGGAAAAGGGATGATTTGACTAATACTGTCAGGTGCATAGATTAAGTTACAGACACATTCTCAATAGTAATGGTTATGAAAAAGTCCTGGGAGATTTTTCTTTAAGTAAAGGAAATCCTTAAATATTCCTTTTTTTTTTTTTTTTTAATTTGATTTCTTCTGAAATTCTCCTCTATGATTACACATAAACCCCATTCTTTACTGTGAAAGTAGATTGGTGACTTTGTTACAGATGAAAAGTACTTACAATACTAGTTAAAGATATTAAGGAAAAAATATGTTTCAAGTAACATCGGTAGGAGCAGCAAGGAGGAAAGTTTTACATTCTCCAACTGTAAATAAAGAAGAGTTTCACAGTTAAGAACGGGGGTTGTTTACAGTCTTACATTATCTTTTCCTGTAACTAATAGTTTCTAATAATTAGGAGTTACTAAACCAGTATGACTATATTGATATTTTCCAATGAATTAATTTATCTGTATAATGAAGTATTCAATGACCTTAGGACAAGGGTCATGAATGTTTATGCTGTGTTAGCTTTAACACCCAAATGTTCCGCAGATATACACAAATGCTGACTATTGGTCTCTAAAAAAATGCAACTTCTAGAGCTGCATAACACTTCTTTTTGGGATATAACATGACTAGGATTTTGTGAAAGCCTATTGCAGCTTCCCATGATTGCATACCCAAGTGAGGACAACCATTGACAGTACATAAATTCATAAGAAATCAAACAGATGCTCTGGCATCTACTTCAGAACTGGGAATGGAGAATTAATTACTCTGGCATCCTCTCTGTGTGTGCATGTGTGTGTGCACTTTATTTTATCATCATAAAAGGGAAACACACTTCTATTGCTGTTCTTGTAGTCTGTTCCTTATTATTTATTCTGTTGATCATGTTCATCTAGTGCTCCAACCCTGAGCTTTTATTATAACTTGAATGCCAAATCATTCTTTTTGAGCTCAAGGGTACACAAAGGTAACATAATAGAATTACTGATTTATCATGTAAATAAATAATGTATTTCATTGGAAGAGCTTGCAGAAATTTGGAGAAAAGCTCTCTCTCCTTTTAATGCATGCAAAGCCAAATGATGCCACAACTCTTATATACTACTGGAAGTGCATGCATTTGTATTTTCCAAGGGCCATTTACACATCTAGAGTAGTCTGTGGCCTGCTGTGAGAGACTTTCATACTTACAACGTTTAAAAAAATATTACAATTACCAATGAAAACAACAGTGCTCTAGATTACAAGTGCTCTGTCATGAAATATATGGTTTTGTGATGACAGCCATATAGCACAAGGAACTGATATAAGAAGGAAAAATAGATAATTGGTTCTATAATAGAACTGCTTTTCATAGACAGAAAAGCTTATATTTTTAAGTTAAAATGAGCATTCTGTTGACCAAGACCATATATAAGCTCTCTGCAAAGGTATGGGAAAAACTTTTTTCAAGGATGCAGGAAGCATTCCTTCTTCCAAAAAAAAAAAAAAGAAGATTCAAAAGACTTTCAAAAATACAACAATGTACAAAATTCACCTTCCTCTTTAGAGACTGGTACCTAAGTTTATAAACCAAGGATTTCAAGGGTGATTCACATCTTCTTCTGACAATTTATTAACACTGCTGAAGAGCAAGTTTCTGTTGCCTTTGACAACTGGGGATAAGGGGATAATAAATCTTATGAGACCATATAAAAAATTAATTGTCAGCAAAAAGCCACTTATCCTACTTCACTTTTTCTAGTGAAGTCTCTTTGTGCTAAAAGCTCATTTGCACATGACTCCTGGAACAATATCTTTCTAGTGTAAATAACAGAATAATGCTACTGTTTCTTTCTAAAGTAAGTGTTCACTCTTTCATAACATAGTATACTTTAACCCTCACATGTCCACTGAGAAGATGGAAAGATTCTGTAAATTATTTCAGTTTCCTAACTAGTATATTTTCATTTTCTTGCCTTGGGCTCTCTGTGTATAAAGATACAAATATGTAAGTTAATATAATTTATCATAACATATATAAAGTGTAACAGTGGCATATATAAGCATAGAAATCTAATTGTATTGATAGATATTTAAAATTCTGGGGTGAATAAAGAAGAGTGTGGCCAGCAGGTCGAGGGAGGTTCTCTTCCCCCTCTACCCTGCACCAGTGAAACCACATCTGGAGTATTGTATTCAGTTCTGGTCTCCCCAGTTCAAGAGGGCCGGGGAAATACTAGAGAGAGTCCAATGGAGAGCTACAAAGATGATGAAGGGACTGGAACATCTCTCTTGTGAGGAAAGGCTGAGAACCCTGGGACTGTTTAGCCTGGAAAAGAGAAGACTGAGAGGGGATCTTACTAATGTTTATAAATACCTGAAGGTTGGGTGTCAAGTAGAAGCGGCCACTCTCTTTTCAGTGGTGCCCTGTGATAGGACAAGAGGTGATGGTAGCAAGGTGAGACACAGGAAGTTCCACCTCAACAGGAGGGAAATCTTCTTCACTATGAGAATGACAGAGCACTGAAACAGGCTCCCCAGAGAGGTTATAGAATCATAGAGTGTATTAGGTTGGAAGGCACCTCCAAAGGTCATCTAGTCCAATCCCCCTGCAATAAGCAGGGACACCTCTAAGTGGGTCAGGCTGCTCAGAGCTTCATCATGCTTGACCTTGAATATCTCCAGGGATGGGGCCTGCACCACCTCCCCAGGCAACCTATGACAGTGATCAATCACCCTCATATTAAAGAACTTTTTCCTAATGTCTAACCTAACTCTACCTTTTTCTATCTTAAAGCCATTACCCCTTGTCCTGTCACTACAAACCCTTGTGAATAAACCCTCCCCTGCTTTCTTATAGGACCCTTTCAGGTACTGGAAGGTTGCTATAAGGTCCTTCTGGAGCCACCTCTTCTCCAGGCTGAACAACCAAAACTCTCTCAGCCTGTCTTCATAGGAGAGGTGCTCTAGCACTCTAATAATTTTTGTGATCCTCCTCTGGACACACTCCAACAGGTCCACATCCTTCTTGTGTTGAGGGCTCCAGAGCTGGACACTCCAGGTGAGGTGTCACCAGCACAGAGTAGAGGGGCAGGATCACCTCTCTCAGTCTGCTGGCAACACTTCTTTTGATGCAGCCCAGGATTCAATTGGCCTTCTGGGCTGCCATTGCGCATTGGTGGCTCATGTCCAGCTTTTCATTTACTACTACCCCCAAGTGTTTTTCCAAAGGATTGCTCTCTAGCATGTCCTCTCGCAGCCTATATTGATAATGCTGGTTGCCCGGCCTGGGTGCAGGACCCTGCACTTGGTCTTGTTGAATCTCATGACGTTCATCTAAGCCCAGCTCTCCAGGCTGTCCAGGTCCCTCTGGATGGCATCCTATCCCTCTGGCACATGAACTGTACCACCCAGCTTAGTATCATCAACAAACTTGCTGAGGGTGCACTCAATGCCACTGTCTATGTCACTAATGAAGGTATTAAACAACACTGGTGTCCTGGTTTGAATGAAAACAGAACTAATTGTGTTCAGTGATTTTACTTTTCAGTTCAGTAGTTCTAACTAACTGCACTTTCTGAAGTTAGAAACATGTTTTCACAGTGTCTGCTGCTAGCAGTGATAACAGCCCATGTTTAGAGTTACTACCAAGGATTGGTGTGCAGACCAAGGCCACTGCTGGATCTTGTGTACCACACTGGGGGTGCAGAAAGTGAAAGGCTGCAGATGCAAGGAGGAGCAGACAGGGCAGGTGACCCCAAACTGATCAATGAGGTATTCCATCCCATATATGTCATATTTGGTATGTAAAGCAGAGGGATCCAAAAGGTCTATGGGCTTTTACCCCGAGCTCTTCTCCCCTCTTGGACTGCTTCCTCGGAACATCCAAGGAGGCCTCTGTCCATTCTGCCTTCAATCCCATGTTCCTGAATCCAGTAGCAGAATCCAGCTCCTGAACACAGCTCCCGTCTGCTGTGGGGCCCGGTCTGGGACCCCTGGTGCCTGCACTACAACCTCAGTGGTGATGGTGATGTAATTACCACCAGGGGGGTTGGGTTCCATACTGGTTTTGTATATATTTGTACATATCCTATATTATTATTATTATTATCATCATCATCATTAAAGCTGTTCTAGTTTCCTTTTCTAATCACTAAGTCTCTCTCCCTTATTCCTTTTCTCTTCCCCTTTGGGGAGGGAGGGGGGTTAACAGAGAGCGTCTGTTAGGTCTAAGGGGCCACCCTGACCCTAAACCATGACAACTGGTCCCAGTATGGACCCCTGAGGGACATCACTTGTCATATTTTCCGATTTAGATATCAAGCCATTGACCACTATCCTCTGGATGCGACCATCCAGCCAATATCTTATCCACTGAACAGTCCACCCATCGAACCTGTATTTCTCCAACTTAGAAAGGAGGATTTTGTGGGAGACAGTGTCAAAGGCCTTGGTGAAGTCAAGATGGATGATGTTCACAGCTCTTCCCTTGTCCACTTCCTTGTAGAAACCCACCAGATTGGTCAGGCATGACTTGCCCCTGTTAAAGCTGTGCTCACTCTCTTGAATCTCCTCCCTGTCTTCCATGTCCCTTAGCACATCTTCTAGGATGATCTGTCCCATAATCTTCCCAGGCACAGAGGTGAGGCTGACAGGTTGGTAGTTCCCAGGGTCCTCCTTTCTACCCTTTTTATAAATGAGTGTGATGTTCCCTTTCGTCCAGTCACTAGGGACCTCACCTGCCTGCCAGGACTTTTCAAATATTATGGACAGTGGCTTTGCAACTGCATCAGCCAATTCCTTCAGCACTCTGGTGTGCACCTCATCAGATCCCATGGACTTGTGTATGTTAAGGTTCCTCAGGTATTTATGAAAATTGTCCTCACGGACTGTGGGACGGACTTTGTCTCACTGCTCCCTGTCTTGTGGGCCATCCATTTGAGGGCTGTGAGGAGAGAAGCTGCCATTGAAAACTGAGACAAAAAAGTTGTTAGGACCTTGTCCTTCTCCCCATCTGTTGTTACTAACTCACCATTGCTGTTCGTCAGGGAGGGCATACCTTCTTTGACATTCGTCTTCTGGTTTATGTACCTATATAAGACCTTCTTGTTTTTCTTTGCATCTCTTGCCAAGCTCAGCTCCAGCTGCACCTTGGCCTTTCTCACCTCATCTGTGGACAACTAGGCAATGTCCCTGTATTGTCCCCAGGATATCTGTCCCTGCTTCCACTGCGTGTGCAGTCTCGTCTTTTAGTTTGACCAGGACGTCTTGGCTCAGCCATGCTGGTCTCTTTCCTTCCCTACCTGATTTCCTACAGCTGGGAATCAAGAGGTTTTGTGCTCTACAAAAAGCATCCTTAAAGATCTGCCAGATCTGCTCTGCTCCATTATCCCTAAGGACTGTTTCCCAGGGAGTCTTACTGACTAACTCCTTGAAGTGCTGGAGGCTTGCTTTCCTAAAATGTAGTGTCCTGACTTTGCTTTTCATCTCCCTCATACCCCTTAGGATGGTGAACTGCACTAATGCCTGATCACTGCAGCCCAGACTGCCTCCTATCTTTATGACCCTGATGAGTTCACTAGCATTTGTGACCATCAGGTGTAGTATTTCATCCCCTTGGGTAGGGCTATTTCCTGCCTTAGGAAGTTGTTGTCTAGGCACTCCAGGAGTCTCCTGGATTGTCTACAGCTTGCTGTGCAACTTTTCCAGCATATATTGGGGTGGTTGAAATCCCCTAGCAGGATGAGAGCCTGCGATCATTGTGTGTCCTGGAGCTGGAGTAAGAAGGCCTCATTGATGATCTCCTCTTGATCAGGCAGCCCGTAGTAGACACCAGCCACAAGGTTTGCTTTGTTGTTTTGAGCCCTGATTCTTACCCATAAGCACTCAACTTTCTTGTGGCTATTCTTAAGGGACAGCTCTTCACAGTCTATCAATTTCTTAACATAGAGGGCAACACCACCACGCCTCCTTCCACTCCTGTCCCTCCTCAACAGTTTGTAGCCATCAATAACCACACTCCACTCATAGGATTCATCCCACCAAGTTTCAGTAATGGCCACTATGATGGCCTTCCTGAAGCACAGTAGCTTCCAATTCTTCCTGTTTGTTGCCCAGGCTGCTGCATTACACTTCAGCTGGGCTGCTGGACATGTTATCAACTTAGAGGGACATCCCTTTAATCTCTGAGGGTGTTCCGTAACTACTATGCTGTTGTTCTCCCCTTCTTCTAACTCTCTAACCTGTCCTGTTGCTTATTACTGATGATCCTAGTATCACCACTCCCTCCCCACTTCACATCTAGTTTAAATCCCTGTGGATCAGCCCTGCAATCTCCTGGGCAAGAATCCTCTTCCTCTTAAGAGAGAGGTCTCTCCCCTTTGATACTAGCATCCCTGGTGCTGTATAGTCTATCCTGGTATAAAAAAAAACCCACCAAAATTGTGGTGGTAGCACCAGCCCTGGAGCCATGCATTAGTAGATTAGATTTTTCTGTTCATTGAAAAATCCAGGTTGTAGAGTCTTCTTCTCTGGAGACTTTCAAGACCTGCCTGGATATGTTCCTGTGTGGCCTGCCCTAGGTGTTCCTGCACTGGCAAGAGGGTTGGACTTGATGATCTCCAGAGGTCCCTTCCAACCCCTACCATTATATGATTCTAGGATTCTAAATATATCAATAATTAGAGAAAAACTTTATAATCACAGTCTTTTCTGAAGGTAGTGTAGCTGTAGTAGCTGAAGAAGCTAGAGCTTGTTAGCCTTGTGTATTTGAAGCATTTTACATCTGGCCAATTTCACACTTTCTCGTGCATAGTCAGTTTTGATTAAATGTGCCCTGGTCAGACCGCCTGAATGTTATCTTCCCAGGAGTTCTTAATTCAAGCATTTTATATGGCTCAATTTGTGCAATTTCTGTGTGTTCAAGGTTGAGGTTATTTGGTGTTCTTAAACACCTATCTCCTGCAATCTTTTCCTCATATTCAGGTGTTTTTAAATAAAGACCTATTTTAACATTTCTGGCTGTTGCAGAAGCTTGAAAATATGAACATGAAAAAAATTAAGTGTCCAGTTAAAAGAGACACAGATCTGTGCTAAGGAGATCTCTTCATTTTCAGTTCTGAAGTCACAATTTTCATAGGCAATGCTTTCTTTATTATTGCTGTGCAGGTGAGATGATAGCACTTGATTTTTGTTGAAGTAAAATGAATTCTTTTCCTTATGTCATGGCTAATGCTTTTAGGGATATTTTTCATGTTTCTATTTCAGATGTTTCAGTAGAAGCATTTTAAAAAGTATTCAAGTAGACCAAATTATTATTATGCTACCTAAAGTAAAATCAGTATTGTAGGAAAAGTGTTCTGGTTTTAAATCTGATGCATAAGTAGAAGTTGTCATTAAAACAAAGTTTGTGTGACATTTTCATGATATTCTTACCCAGTGTTTCTTCATAAAATTGTTTATACTTCCTATTATCAGAAAAAGTAACAAAAATATCTACAAAATGCACGCTAGGTTTTTGTGTTATGTAGGTTAGCATGATGATTTACATCATAAAAATGTAACTGTAAATATCTTGGAACTCGTGTATTGAGAAAAATGCTCCTCTATACATGTTCTATGCCTTCTGAGCATTAAAACAGGAATGATTAATTTGATACAAAAATTAAGCAATTTGACATCTAAAACAATCCACAGTCATTGTCATTGTCACTTCCAATGCATGTGTATTAAAAAAAATAAATTACTAGATTGGTAGATAAGTTGATGGAAATGTTTAAAATTTCTTCGAAAAGTCCTTCTAATTGCTTTTGAGAATTTCTCTGTGTAGTTGAATACAGACTGAATAATTATTGAGGAAACTGTACAATTATTCCAAAGATACTTCCAGTTCCCAACCTGATACAGACAATGTAGATTGAAAAACCTGCAAATAATAATAGTTCATTCTTAAAAAGTAAGTTACTCAAAATTTTAAAAACTGTGATTTTGTGTGTGTGTGTGTGTGTGGGTGTTTACTCATTTTTGGAAGTCAGATAAATAACAGAAAATTTTTAAAGAACTTACTTGTCTCTGTTGGCTACACATGGAAGATGGGTTTTTATACATCTATCTCAGGAGACCTGTTTCATCAAACAGTTAAAATTACATGAAGTGGATTGAAATCAAACATGAATCTTTTTCCTACAGAAGCTAATTAGAAGAACAAGACAAACTTTTAATAGTTTCCAGATATTAAGATGCAGATTTCAAGGCAATTGACATGAGCAATTGCTGTCAGGTTTTTAGAAGACCTTGGGTGCCCTTTAAGACAATCTGACATAAACTGAATTCTTAAAGTTAGTCAGATATTCAAATTCCCAAATATAGCAAAACCAGTGGGAGTGGTGGCAAACTGAAACCTAGAGTACATTAGCCATGTCATGTAGATGCTGAAACAGGAAGCCTGATATACAAAACTTTGTGAAATATAACATGAAAATTTTATTGTCCAACCAACTTCCTTTCATATTCACTTGCTGTCATGTCTGGATCAGGGATGTGAAGCAGGAATCAAACCTGCCTGTGAATTTTTGGCACTGAGATAACAGGTGGTATCTGTGGGAATGTCTATGCTGTGTGTATGTGACCACACCATGCATGACCCCACACATCTTTTATAAAGACCAATGAGAAGAGACAGATACCTGTGAAGTCCTCCAGAGTAAGATCCTGTCTGCAGACTTTAGTGGTAGAAATGAAGCAAACAGCATCTTTTCCTTGAGACCTTCATGCATCTCACCTAATTCCAACAATATGTGTAATACTCTTAATCAGCTCTGATTAGATAGCTAAAATTTAGACATAGCTATTTCCTTGATTCAAGTTTCAAGCCTTTCTCAATGAGAAAACAAAGTTATTACATCATTGATCCTCTCTTTGAGGGACTGTAGAGATAACCATTGAAACAGAAAATGTATGAATGAAGCATCTGCTCAAAAATTAATAACAAGGTGTTTTCCCATTCATATGCATATATACAGCTACAAAAGCCAAGTCATAATTATCTGAGTCACATTGTTGTGGACACTTATGCACATATTTATGTCTCACAATGGATATCTTGTGTTAATTGTATTAATTGGGTGTGGGTACATGTTTGTAGTCTTATATGTCTTGTGTTGAGAAGACCTGAATGAGGAAAAGGCTGACAGAAATTTATCTTTTCCAGTACAAACCTAACAGGTCTGCTAGTGATAAGTGACTCTGGAACCTGGAAGTATGCAAGAATATGATAAAAAGATGTGTAACATAAAAACTGAATTCTGACTTTTAAGATTTCTTGCTCAGACATGAAGATAGAAGTAAAATTCTCAGCTTATCATAACCAATAGAGCTTCAGCTTCTGGTTAAGAAACCAAATAAAATTTATGATGCTCTAATTAGCACTCTCATGAGCCGTTAAGCTCATGAACATTTTTACCTGCAGTGAAGTGGCATTCAGAAAAGTGGAAATCTTTTGCCTTTGACAATATTAAGGAAATCAGTTCTCCTGAAATGGAGAAGTCCACCTGAGAAGTCTGTAAACACATCAATGGAAGCTGGAACTGATTCTTGGCAAGTCATTGGATGTCTACTGTTGAATGAATTAATTAAAAACCACTTAAAAACCACTTCTTAAAATGGAATTTTCTTGTATACCTACTTCTTATATGAGCTGTTAGTTTATTTACATTAATGTTTGCAGTCATTAAAATTATAATGTTAATCACATGCTCTTCAGTGCAATCACATTCAATTATAAAGGAGTATAAATTAATTTCCTATGGGTTCATGTCTCTTAGTTGATTGACCTTTAAATTAAATGATGCTTTTTTTTTTTTTCCCCCCTGCTATTTCTGCCTGTATCTTTTGGAAGGAAGACAAGATAACATATTTGGTTTTCAATACTATATTCTACAAAAAGGATCAGATATTATTGGGAACAAACTTATGAATTTTTGTATTGGGTCTGACTGAGATGGAGTTAATTTTTCCCATAGCAGGCCTCATAGTGCTGTGTTTGGCACTGAGAGATAGAAAGGTGCTGATAACACACCTGTGTTGTGATTACTGCTGATCAGGGCTCGCACAGCACCAAGGCTGTTTTTCAACATTCCCCCTGCAGTGGGATAGGGTGGACAAGATCGTGGGAGGGGACATAACCAGGACAGCTGACCCAAACTGACCAAAGAGATATTCCATACCATATGATGTCAGCTTAACAATAAAAGCTAAGTAAAGAAGGAAGGAGGGCACCTGCTTGTCCTCCAGAGCAACTGTCACATATTTGGAACCCTTCTTCCTGGAAAAGGGTCCATACATCTCCTGCTAATGGGAAGTAGAGAATAAATCTTTGTTTTCTTTTGCTTCCCTATGCAGCCATTATTTGCTTTTAATTAAATCGCCTTTGTCTTAACCCACGAGTTTCATCTTATTTTCTTTCCCCTGTTCCAGCTGAGGGGGGGGAGGAGTGATAGAGCCACTTGGTGGTGACCTGGCATCCAGTCAAGGTCAAACCACCACAATTATCAATTCAGATTTCTCTTTTAGCAAGTTTATTGTATTTAGAGGATGCTCAATGTGAGCACTTGATTGAAAAGAAGTCTTGATTGAAATTAGACAGCAAGTTCAAAAGTTGCCAGAGGGATATACACAAAGACTGTTTGATTACATACAGTGTTTTCATCAGAAACAAATGAAAAAATACCAACCAACCAAACAAACAACAAACGCATAAACTATTCCTTTCAGTATTGTTCAAGGTGATGTGAAAAAACTGGGAATGAGATAATCTAGTCTCAAGAGGATAACTTAGGGAATTTGCTGAAAGAGGACACAAACACAAAAAGAATCTTCAGATTTGTTTAGAGGAGAAAAAGTTTTGGAAGTCAGACAAAGGAAATAATATAGATAATATAGCAGCACCTCAATTATTCCAAATATTTTCTTTCAACAACTTAAGAAGGCTGCTAAAACCCACTTCCACCACTGCATCATAGGCTTTTTGACTTAGCTAAGCCCCTGATAATGTAGAGAGACCGTTTAAAATAATGCTTTCTCAATGCTGTTTTCTAGAGGCAGAAGAGGTGAAGAATGAGAAAGGCAGCATCTCCTTCTATCAGCTTCTGACCTCCTCTCTTTTCTCTATACTGCAGCCACTCATTAGATGCCTTCACCTGGGCTGCTAGCCACTAAGATCAAAGGTATCTAAACTAGCCAATCATTGAATAGAATATTTTAAGATGAATCACTTCCTACACTCTACTGACTAGATCTGCATTGACTGTACTGGAGACTTAAACACCTGCTATGTACGTTGGTATCTACATGTGGAATATTATATTTATGTGTTAATGGATACCACTGTTAGGATTTGATTCAGTTCCTTAAACTGAGGTCATAGGGAAGAACACCAAAAAAAGTCTAATGACATTCGACCTAACCTAGGCTATGTAAATTATCTATTAAGCTGGTTGATCTGGTGCAGGACATATGTAGGATTTTCTTCCCCTATGGAAAGGAAGATGAAGTCTAGAAATGATACCTTATGACATATGATGTGGTATATGATGTGGCAACCTTCTGAGGAACCTGAACATACATAAGTGTATGGGACTTGACGAGATACATCCCAGACTTCTGAGTGAACTGGCAGATGCAGTCGCCAAGCCACTCTCAGTAATATTTAAGAGGTCATGGCAGTCAGGTGAAGCCCCTAGTGATTGGAAGAAGGGACAAGTTACACCTATGTTCAAAAAGGGTAGAAAGGAGAACCCTGGGAACTACTGACCTGTCAGCCTCACCTCTGTGCCTGGGAAGATCATGGAGCAGATTCTCCTAGAAGCCCTGATAAGGCACGTGGAGGACAGGAAGGTGATCAAGGACAGCCAGCATGGCTTCACTAAGGGGAAATCCTGCCTTATAAATCTAGTGACTTTCTACAACAGCATGAGTGTATCGGTAGACAAGGGATGACCTGTGGATGTGATCTATCTGGACTTCTGCAAGGCCTTTGACACGGTCCCCCACAACATCCTATTTGCCAAGTTGGAGAGATACGGATTTGATGGGTGGACTGTTCAGTGGATAAGGAACTAGCTGGATGGCCACATCCAGAGGGTAGTGGTCAATGGCTCAAAGTCCAGATGGAGAGCAGTGACACGTGGTGTCCCTCAGGGGTCCACACGAGGGCCTGTATTATTTAACATTTTGACATTTTAACATTCAATGATATAGACAGTGGGATGGAGTGCACCATCAGCAAGTTGTCAGATGACACCAAGCTGAGTGGTGCAGTCGATACACCAGAGGGATGGGATGTCATCCAGAGGGACCTGGACAAGCTGGAGAGGTGGGCCCAGGTGAACCTCAT
>JAAGNO010024955.1:112859-140067 GCA_033439905.1 Ceryle rudis
ACATTCAAGGTGGGGCTTGACAGAGCTCTGAGCAACCTGCTCTAGTTGAGGATGTCCCTGCTCTCAGCAGGGGGGTTAGACTAAATGACCTCTAGAGGTCCCTTCCAACCCAGACATTTCTGGTTTTATTTCTGATTAAGTAAAAAAATTCCCCCCTCTGTCATGTGAACATATGCCATTGTGCAAGTGCAAGAAATAAATCTGGATACCTTACACAGAGCAGAAGCCCATCTCTTGACTCTTACTCAGACGTTGCTTCAGTGCTCTCACGGAACCACTTCTGAATGTGACTTTACACAGAGAGCAGGCTGTACTTTTTGAAGATGATGTGTTCTGGCATCCATTAATCCAGCATGAAGGTTATAGAAACTTGTCTATGAAACATCTTACCCTTCTCCCTGCAATGTCTGAGTTGTACTAAGAACTTAAGCATACTTTTTTTTTTTTAATTTTTTTTTTTTTTTGTCCTGCAGAAGCCTTTACAAGGCTTTACAAGTAGCTAATTAGTAGCTACCAGACAAGTAGTTTTGTACAATGAGATTTTTTCAGTCTGTTTTGCTATGGTTATTTCATTTTGCACAAGGAAGTAAAAATAACTGCAGCAAAGATTTGAACTAAACTGTTCTACTACCCAGCTGATCATTTGTCCTCCTAGACTATCTCAGTAAGCATTTTTCTTAGTTTGTTTTTAGATAGAAAATGATTGTCCTGTTTTAGATATCAAAGTCCAGTTGATAGTCTGGATCAGATCCATCTTTCCAAATAGATATAATTACAGTACAGACATTAACAAATGAATAAATTATTCAAGGATATCTTTAGAGTCAATGATAAATAAATGCCTGTGTGACAGTGTGAATAATTTGATTCTAAGACAAATTTTTCATATCAGTCTGATGTTCTTCCTCTCTCATTTACTCATCTATCTCAGTTGCAACCATCTAAAGTGGGTGAGATATGTCTCGCTGTTGGGAAATCCTAGAAGGAAAGTAGATCTTCCTTTCAAATTTATGAGGGCTAGGACTTACTCCTCTAGCCTGTATTCTCAGCAGTTTCCTAAACCAGAAGGGTTGACTTAAGCAATTCAAACTACCTAAAATTAAATATGCAACGTGAAACCCATAATTACTTTTGTAAGGAAACCTTAACATGAAAACACTTTTTTTCCCCTTTAGGTGCTTCCTTTAGAGGATCAGTTATGAAAGACTCTAGATTACATTTTCTGTGTGTTTCAATTTTAAAGAAAATTTCTAGTGATATGGTCAAGTGCAAATGGAACAATTTGTTATGTTGTGTAGCTCTGCAACTGTATTTAGTGGCAACACAGTTCCCCAGCTTTTCAAGGTTGATTGAAAGTACATTGACTTAAAAAAATGTTGAAGTGCAGATTCAGAAAACCAGCCATTCATGACATTGTAACCAAAACCTCCAGTTGTGAAATGAGAGAAAATTCCACACAGTGGTCTTCAAGAAAACTGTGATTAATCTCAAATTCAGGGTGAAGGGTAATTGGAAGGCAGTTGTTATCCTGAGCACATTTTTAAGGTGTATGTTGTTGTTTTACCTCGCTGTTTCTAATATTTTGCTCTTTAGCTGTAGTTTGCATCAGAGAGCTTAAAATATATTATTTCCTTGAAGCATGGTCCTTCTGACTCAGATGCAATCACATTTGCAGGCAGTAGGGGAAGCTAACACAGCTACTGCTCCTGTTAAACTCATTCTGGATAAAAAGTAGTAGGTTTGGGGTTGTTTCTTGTTTCCAAAGTCTCAATGTTTTTAAGAATTTATACCTTAGTATTACTATTTTAATAGAATAGGGTTTAGCTTCTTAGGATGCACTATTTTGATTTGAGAAACCTCAGGTACTAAAGAATGTTAGCATCAGTTAATTAGGTACCTAACTAGGATTGTGAATTATATCAGTTTTACATTGATTTTAGCCAGTTATAAGTGTTTATATGGAGGGGAGGTTGTTTTTTTTCCACATTTCTAAGAAAAAAATTGAAAGAGAGGGGAAAAGAGAAGTATGACTGTAAATTGACACTTTTAATCTGTTAAATAGTCAGATTTTTTTAATTAACAGTTGCAGTAGGAATGTAGAATTCTGTGACTGTAATTAAGCAAAAATAGTAGAAGAATTACGTCATCATGAACAAGGGAAGAAAAAGAACAGCAATAAAAGGATAGCAGAAAAAAAATAAGCTGTCATTTTTGAGTACGTCCTCCACGTGGACCAGAGACAGGCCAATGAATCAACACATCACTGTCATCTTGGTGGCAGAAGACCTCCCAAGACGAATGATTGAACAAAGCAAGCAACACTGACAGAGGTGACAAAAAAGGAATATATAGCTCTTGGACTGAAAGCAACTTGGCTAAAGATTTTCAGAGGCACAAGGGGCACACAGACACAGAAATAAACTGTAAAGCTCTGCTGCACCCTGGATATCTTGTTAATGTGCTAATAGAGAAGGTACTTTGTTGTACCCTTTTCCCTAGTTTCTACCAGAGACTGAAAGTCAGTGCACCGTCCATTCCACACCCCAGGCCACTGCTTATCAGTGGCAGAAGAAAAAACCTATTTAATTTACTTACTGTAATAACAGCAGCAGAAGGCAACATTTACTGATACAGAATGAAGACGAGAAAACAGGATTAGTTCTGTGATCTGATATCTTTCAGCTCCCCAGGCCTGGCTTGAATTCTGAGAGCTATGACAGGTAATGAGATACCAGAACTTAAAACTACATTATCCTGATTTATCAGGTACTTTCCTCTCAGCACTTTGCTCTACTTAAAGACCCCTGAAGCCAGAGATTATTCCTGTATACACCAACAAAAAGCACGGGATCACAGCTTTGAAGTGCTGCATATCTGTTCCTAATTTAGGCAGTATCAGACTTAAAACTTTCATTAGTTCCTCACACTTAGAACCCATTGGTATGTTGGTTTTTTTTTTCTTGCTACTACACTGTAAGCAGGAAACCTGTTTCTATATCCTGCGATAAGCAATAACTTTTGAGTGCAAGGGAACCGTGTGTGAACCAGATCTACCTCCAGCCACTTTCCTGGAGTCACAGAAGATAATGGCAGGGGCTAGAAGAAAGAACTGCCCATAGTAAGTGAAGATCAGGTTTGTGACCATCTGATGAACCTGAAAGTGTACAAGTCCAAGGCACCCGACAGGATACACCCACGGGTACTGAAGGAACTGACAGATGAAGCTGCTACACTGCTATTATATTCCAAAAGTCATGGCAGTCTGCTGAAGTCACCACTGACTGGAAAAGGGGAAAAATAATCCCCATATTCAAAAAGGGAAAGAAGGATGAACCAGGGAACTACAGGCCAGTCAGTCTCACCTCTGTGCCTGGTAAGATCATAGAGCAGATCCTCCTGGAGGCAATGCTGAGGCAGAAGAATAATGAAGAGGTGATTGGGTGCAATCACAAAGCTGACGGCCTTCTATGAGAAGGTCACAACATTAATAGACAAGAGAAGAGAAACTGACATCATTTACCTGGACCTGAGGATAACCTTTGACACTGTCCTGCACAACACCCTGGTCTCCAACCTGGTAAAATACGGGTTCGATGGATGGACAATTCAGTGGATAAAGAAGTAGCTTGACAGCTGCACTCAAAAAGTGGCTGTCAATGGGTCCATGTCCAAATCAAGGCCAGTGACAAGTGGAGTCCCTCAAGGATCAGTACTGAGACCAGTCTTGTTCAACATCTTCGCTGGAGACATGAACAGTGGCATTGACTTCACCCTCAGCAAGTTTGCCAACAACAACAAGCTGTGTAGGGTGGCTGACATGCCAGAGGGAAGGAATGCCATCCAGAGGGATCTTGACAGGCTGGAGAGGTGGGTCCATGCCAGCCTCCTGAAATTCATCAAGACCAAGTGCAAGGTCCTCCATCTGGGTTGGGGCAATTCCAGGCACTGATATAGGCTGGGCAGTGAGTGGCTTGAGAGAAACCCTGAAGAAAAGGACTTGGGGGTACTGGTGGGCATGAAGCTCAACATGAGCCATCAGTGTGCACTTGCAGCCCAGAAAGCAAATCGTATCCTGGGCTGGATCAAGAGAAGTGTGGCCAGCAGGTCGAAGGAGGTGATTCTTCCCCTCTACTACACTCTTGTGAGACCCCACCTGGAGTCTCACAATTCTGGAGCCTCTATTACAAGAAAGATATGGATGTGCTGGAATGTGTCCAGAGAAGGGCTGTGAGGATGATCAGAGTGATGGAGTACCTCTCCTATGAGGACAGACTGGCAGAGTTGGGGTTGTTCAGTCTAGAGAAGAGAGGTTCTGAGGAGACCTTTATTGTGGCCTTCCAGTATCTTGAGGGAGCCTACAAGAAAGCTGGAGACAGACTTTTTAGGATGTCATGTAGTGATAGGACTAGAGGGAATGGTTCAATACTAGAGGTGGGTACATTCAGCTTAGATATTAGGAAGAAGTTCTTTAGTGGTGAGACACTGGAGCAGATTGCCCAGAGAGGTGGTGGAAGCCCCATCCCTGGAAGTTTTTAAGGCCAAGCTGGATGGGGCTCTGGGCAACCTGATCTAGTGGAGGTGTCCCTGCCCATGGCAGGGGGGTTGGAACTCGATGATCTTTAAGGTCCCTTCCAACCCTGACAATTCTATGATTCTATGTTTCTAACCATGAGAACAGGGCAGATAAGAATGGGACTCCAAAACTACCCAAATGCTGGATAAGCTTGCACGTCTCATTAATGTATCTGTTGTTTCTACAAAGCAGAAGTAACTCATATAATACCTGAATTTCTTTCTAGAGGAACCCATTTCTCCCAACTGGCCATGCAAAGATCACATAGAGGCTGTTCGTGCTGTATGCATCCTGAAGATGCCTGGATCTATACACTGAAAACACTTCCCCAAATACCAGATCATGTCTTAGGCATAGAACGTATCTTTCATAAAGTCACATTAGCAGTGACTTCATCATGGAAGAGCCTGAAAGAGGTTTTTAACTACCAGAGAAATGGCAACTGCATACATAAAAGGAATTAGAAACCTGGAGGAAAAGAAAAATGCAAATTTACTGCATTTCCATGCAAGTCCATTAAACGACAAAGAATACTGGCTTTTTCAGGTATGAAATACATTTGTTTCCTTGATACATTGATCATGGCAATGACTTGATTTGACTCACAAAAAAACCCCGAAGTGTGATGAAGAATACATTAGGTATGTGTACTCTACTAATCCTAAATACAAAGTTGGGGCTGTTATAAAAAACTGCTGCCTGATTAAAAAAACCCTCATAAACATACAGTGTTATCAGGACATATTAGAGCATAATAAAAGTTGATGGTAAATGCACAGCATATTGGATCACCTGTAAAGACATACTAATAAGATTCTTGTTTTCATTTCACTTTTCAGTGTAGGTGTTAACTTCTATAAGTGTATGAAATCTGATCCTCGCTTATATGAATTACTTTTATGAGTTAAATGGAGTATCACATTAACTTCCCTTGGAATTATTTAATATCTTATGACAGAAACAACTTGGAAAGAACAGAAATAAAACAAATTAGATGACTGGGAAAGTCATATGCCTTACTCTGCATAATTTCTGAGAAAAGAACCTAAACCAAATCTATTATAAAGTTTTACATGTTAATTGACATATCTCTTCTGTTCTAGGTTTCATTGTCGCCATTGGTTTGTAGCTATGTGTGCAATTATATCTGTTCATACAGTCATTCTGGGAATGGAATTCTGTGTGAGATACGAACCAGGCTGAGTGTGTGGAAAGAAAGGAAACACTTCAGCTCCCAGTTCTGTTGCAGGGCATACCCAGGGATTTATAGCAGTTCATAAGCTTGTTCACTGCAATATTTGCTTACTGGAGTTCTGATTTTCTCCTTACTCTCAGCTTATTTTTGTATGGCTGTCTACAGTGTACTTCTTTTTTCTCTCCTTGACCACCCTTTTTTTAGGAGGACTGATTGCAAGATTCAATAGTCATTAATTAGTCACTTTAGGGAATGGGGTGAGATGGAATTCTACTCCTGTATGAGTTGGTTTGCATCATAAAGTGTCTATTTTTCTTCATTCACTGTTGACCATAAGACACATGTGGGTATCCTCATTTAGCAAGATATATCCAAATCTTACTGTCATATGATGGTGGTAAAATCCTGTGTAAAACTGTAAGGGCTGAACAAGAAAATGTGAGTCCTTTGCTGAATAGGGTGGGTATTTTGGTGACAGCAGACACAGATAAGACCTTTTTAGCTGTAGCTTTCAGTGCTTCAGTCTTCCAGGCCTCTGTGCTTGAAGGTATATGGTTCAAGGAGGAGAAGAGGAGAATAAGACTGAGACAGGGATTATGTGAGAGAACTTGTCCCATTCCAGCTCATAGAACGTGATGGTCTGCACCAGAGGGTGCTGAGAGAATTGGCAATTTCCTTGCAAGGCCACTCTTTACCATCTTTTAAGGGTTGTGAAGTTGAGGGGAGTACCCCAGTGACTGGAGAAATGCAAATGTAGTAGCCATCTTCACAAAAGGCCAGAAGGACACTGTAAAACCATGGGCCTGAAAGTCTCACTTCAGAACCTCAGAATATCATAAAGAAAATCTGTTTGGAAGCCATTAGCGGTCATTTGATGAAGAAGAAAGTGACTGAGAATGGACAGCATAGATTTACCGAAGAAAAATCATGCTTGACCAACCTGATGGCTGTGGACAAGGCAAGAGCAAAATGGATAAAAATAAACCAGGACATTACATGGGAGAATTATTCATGGTTTAAAGTTCTGATTGTATAAAATTCCGTTCTCATGGTTGTAGAAGTGTCATTAAATCCCACTGATTTGTGTAGCTTTATATTTAAGCTACCATTAAAGCTGCCTAAAAGTCTTCTGTGCATGTTCCAGCAAAGGAGATTAAACTCTGTGTAGCACTGTGTTGGTTCTGTGATGGGTACCATGGCAATGCAAATTCACTTAAGCTGCTCTCCATAGACCATATAGTCCATAGGAACCATGAAATATCAATGTGACATTTACTGGGAAAAAAAATATTAAAGTTTCTGAGCTGGCACAGATGTGTAACTCTCCATCATGTATTGTAAAATACTCACTTTTAATACTATATTATTCCCAAGGCTCATAGATTATAAGTGAAATTTTATACAGCCATACTGATATTAGTCACAAACATGATATTCATTAATATTTTTTCTCCACTTAATTATGTACTGAAATAGTATGAAATTGTAAAAGCTTGAGACAAGGTCAATCTAATTTTTTAGTAATGTAGAAATTATTAATTTCTCATAAGGAGTTTTGGGTTTGAGATCTCAGAATTTGATCATTTAGCTAATTATGCCATTAATTTACATGCAACAGTTCCTTGTCAAAGCTTGTCTGATGTTAGATTTTTTAAAATTATATTTCATATTTTACATCGAATCCTACTGAAGTTATATTTAAAATCAGTATCAAATTTTGGTAACACATGACAGGGCACAAGATAAATTTTGTAGCCCTTGTTGAACCAAATTCCATTCTATGAGCTCACCTTCAATATTTTCTTTTCTTTTCATTTCCACAGATACTACAATAGGTTATTTATAGTGTTAAGTACCACTGAAAGCACTCATCTCTGATCTTATTTGTGCATGCCTACTCAGAGGATTTGAGAATCTCTTTTGTTCTTCTTGTGTTCGTAGAAGAGATTTTTTGCAGTAAGAGATTAATAGCATCTTTACTCATTGTTACAGTATTAAAATGTGAAACACAGTTTGAGATACCATGTTAAGGCCTTAGTGGAAGCTTTCACTGCAACAGCTACCAGTGCACATTCTTTAAATCTTTCATTAAATATGTAGGGCTGAGGAAGGAAAGGAAAAGAAACATGTTAAGAATTTGTAATTAAAAGAGGTGAGCAGAGGGTTTTTTTGGAGGGGGAGCTGTTAACTGCATACATTTTTCCCTTTCTGCATTATTTCCCTTTAGCAGGAAAAGGTTCTTCTATTATTTGGTAGTCTTCATTTCATATTGTCGCTCTTTTTCGGGGGTGATGAAGACAAAGCCAGGTTAGACAATCCTGATCTATTGTTGAACTTCCCTCTAAAAGAAAGCAGGATGATTTTAAGTAAAATGGTATAAAGAACAGTATCAGAGATAGAAAATGTTTCATTTGAACCATACTGATGGATATTACTGACAGAGCATCAAGTCTTAGCATCCAGTCTGGGGCCTGAAAAACTTCTTCCAGTGTCAATCTATTTAAGTCAATGCTTTTTATTTGCTTTTCTAGTCATACATTCCCAGCAGTAATAGAAGAAATAAAATTGATTTGGCAGTCTGAGCCATGCTATTAGTCAGGAATCAGAAAGATAAAGAATAGGAAAGAAAAAGAATAAACTGGGAGGAAAATGATGCATCAGGGAGAGGAAAAACAGCAGAGCTCTGAGCGTCATATGCTAAATGAAACCTAGGATTTAGCCAAAGCTATTTTCCACCTTCTAAAACCCACATTCTATAATAAGACCTAGAAGAGCAAGTAGAGAGCTAATTCTTTTTTAAGAAGTAATTTAATAATTAGACAGTTGATATTTGGAGAATAAACCTCAAATCCACAAATTCACTACTAAAAAAAAGGGAATTTAACCCTGATTATGGGGCAGTTCATATATCTACTGCATCAGTCCCATGGGCAGTGATGATGTCTCCTCCTGAAGCAGCCCAAATTTCAGGACTGGAGATAGAGAGGTCTCCAAGATCACACTTTTGAGGAGCTGTGACAGAACCTGTGGCTCCTAGTTCCTTCATAGCCAACCAGGCAGGCAGCCAAATGGACATAAACTTAACTGCACCACTCTTCCATCATCTCTTGTACAGGCTGCTTGAAGTGTGAATGAGATAAAGAAATGTGGATAAGATGTGATGCATATGTTTTATGTAAATGCTGTTGGAACATAATCATAATTAAACTATCTCTGCTTTTGTTTTAGAAGGTAACAAAAAAAAAAAAAAAGGTCGATATTTTATTGTTGATTTCAACAGGGATGATGAAGCTTCCTAATATTAGAATACTGCACTAAACCAGAAACCTGAGATCTGCAGCACAAAAGCAGCAATGTCCCAGATGTTCAGGTCCTAATAACTTTGCCTTGTTCTTTAAGAGTTTCACAAAAAATGGGTATATCCAGCTTTTTAAAACTAAACATATTTGCTGTTTATTTTTATTCATTATTCTTATGTTTTAAACTTCCAGGAGGTGTAGAAACACATAATGTTCCAAAATTCTAATTGTTCATTCTAACATAGAGGAATAATCACTGAAATAAAGGGCACTGAAATGACAGTGGGAAGTCAGACATTCCTAAAAATATTCTCCATGTAACTAGTTGTTTTATCAATTGTCACAGGCATAATCATGTGATGCTGCACATGGGCAGTGAATAACTGTGAAAGGATATTTATGAAGGAATTCAACACTCTTTCTGTAGGAAAGACATCATGACCTGTGCATGAAAGCCAAATGACAGAATTTCTCCTAAAAAGGCCAGAGAGGAAGGATGATGCTGATTACTCAGAGCTCTGGAATTTTAATTCTACGTACCACGTACAGTGAGACCTGCTCCAGGTGATTAGATTCGCCCCCCTATCTTTAAACAGTTTACCTTCAAATATTCATTCTTTATATTTAGTGCATATAAATGAGAAGCCTGTATATCCTTGGTTTCTGCTATAGTGAAGAGAGAAATATATTATATCCAAGAAGGCAACTCAGATCTTTGGTAAGATCACAGCTTTTGGAAATATTTGTTTACTGCACTGCCTGCAGAAGAAACCTGGAGCAATGGTGCTGCTGACACGGATGTCTTGATTAAATGATTAACCTTAGCTGGGATGAGCATGTGTCTAAGAATACAAGTCTGTGAGCTGTGTATGAGTCTGAGATGGATGAAACAAAAATAAACCCAATCGCCCATTGATATTTCCTAACATAACCTGTGTAAGAAGTTACTCCGTATGTAACTAACCTGCTTCTGGGACAGGGAGCTAACATTGCCTAGTAAGTTTTGATCTTAATGATTTGCATTAGCCAAGACAACCTTTATTAACTCTTTATCACATTATTACGATCCATATGTTAAAGAGTAATGAAGAGATATCTGAGGAGGAGGCAATAGCTGGAGCAGCAGTTAACTCCTCACATCTGAGAAGTTCAATACCTGTGGTAGAGGAGCAGTGCAGCCAGCTCAGCTGTATCTGAAATGGCAGCTGCCAACTTAGATCACCTTTAAAGATCTACAGAGATCCTTCTTTTTCTATTTGCAAGTTTGTGTGACTTTTTTCATATTGATCACCTATATTTCTGAAAATTATTAATGTAAAATTTAAATATAATTCTCTAGATTTGATAGTTCTGAATAATGGTCACTTAAGCAGGACAGAACCTCTGCCTTGACTTTCTTCATGGAGCTAAGTTTGTAGAGCAGTCAGTGGAAAACTGTAATGATATAAACCAGTTCCATGCTTAATCAGACAGAAATCTGTATTTTTTTTAAATAGGCTTCTGTTCTGCACCAGGAAGGAGATGAGGTGAGAGAGAGATGATGTAGGATAGCTTCATGGCTTAGTAAAATAGCTGTTTTAATAGGATAGACTAAAATAGGAATACAGACAGCAGACAAATCTGTCCCTTCAGATTCTGGGCATGCTGTATTCATGCAGTGTCTGAGGGACCTGAGATGGATTTTCCCACAGCAAGCTGTCCAGATGCTTTTTGTGGCAGAGGTCCCTTTTTTTTTTCAGGTCCTTCAAGCTATTATATAATTTTCTTACAGGAAAACAACTCTGCTCATAAAGGAAGCTTGCATGAGAACTTCACACTGCACTTCTAGATAAAGGCAAGGCCACAGAGGTGGTGCAAATACAGGTGCCAAGTGGGAGCTGCCTGAAGCCTACTCTGTTGCAATGAGTTGGCTGGGTTTATCCTGTGTCCAAGGGATTTGTACTGCACAGCTTGACAGTCATGCTGTACACGCAGCACAGTGCAGCACAGCACACACCTGGTCCTACTCAGGTTAAGTTATGTGGCTCATTCGCACTGCAATGTACAGTATTCTCTTAGTCAAGATCACTATATTTCACCCTTGATCCAAACACAGGTCACCTTTCTCAAATATATTTTAAATTACAGATTACATTAATAAACTGTTCAGCTAAGAAAGTGTTTATTGATAGGTTGAACTGTTATCTCTGTCACAACACCCACGTATGTGCAGCACAGCCCAGCAAAGGGCACTACAGCATGTTCCCATACGGTGGCTACTCATGCTAACTTATGAGCTTCTCAAGTCCAAAGAAGGCCTAATGGAGCGGACCTGCTCAAAATCATTAACTCCTCAAACACAGTATCTTCTGCAAGGCTTCCAATATAGCTTCTAACTTTATTTGGACAGGACTATTAAGTCCGTTTTTTATTTAAAAGAATTTCATGGTAAAGTAATTATGATCAGACAAATCCCATCTCACATAACCTCTGCAGTCATGGAAGGCCTGGAACACAGAAGAACCAGTGACAAGGTAGGGTGCACAACATGGTGTTAATGATCCATAGCCACTATATATCACCAAAATGTTACATTTATTCTACTGCATTGATGACAGGGGGAAAGCTATGGATCTTCAACTATATGGATCATCTAGTTGATTTCTCCAGTCTTTCAGGAGTATACAAAATCCTGGGTAGCTGTGGAAACCTTGAAACTACCTAGGTCACAATCTGAGGAGTGGGAGCCTAAATGCCTTGAATCCTTCCAGCAGAAGGAAGTATCTGTGGAATAAAAGCTTGAGTAAAATGTAAAATTCACATTATCATTAATGGAATTAATAGCAGAAGATTTTAAAAAATGTCTTGGGAAACTGAAATATGAAATTAGATGTAACAAATTATTCAGGATCTAAAATTTTTATGAGAATGGATGCTATGAAAGGCCACCACTTTTTTTCAGCCTGTACATTTAATTTAATTTAATTTCTAATTTTCAATATCCTTTCCATTCTTGGAAGTGCTGTGCCATAACGAGCACAACCAGTTTGTTGGAGCTGCCAGAAGGAATCCTTTCCCTGTCATCAAGGATTTTCTCTGATATTTGAGAGATAACACAGGATAGTCCCATAGTGACACTGGTCTTATTACCCTTGGATGGATCCTGTTCGGTACTATGGACTTGATCTTACATTCAATTTACATAACTGGTCCCTAACTCAGTCCTCCTCTATTATAAGTAGTATCTTTGTTCCCTGAACTTCGGTAATACTCATGAAGGTCTGAGACGAAAGGGAAGACTGAGGCAAAATACCTCTCAATATTTTCTGTCCTTTGTCACTATGTTACTTGACCCACTTAGGAGAAAGTATCAAGTCAGTATTTTCCCCGATCATTTTGCTGCTCTTATAACTGGGAGCCTTATTGTTGCACTTGATATCCTACTCCATCTTTGACTGTAGCCAATCTTTGTTTTTCTTAATTCCATTCTTGCATGTCTGGGTGATTCTTCTGGATAGTTCTGCTTCACTTTTGCTTTCCAAATAATTTTTATTTGCATTTGATGTCAGTCTACTTCCTACTCTACTTTCTACAATCAAAACAAACCATTCTTCTGATATCTGGAGATTGCCCCTGAAGAACAACTGTCTCTCTTGGGCTCTTTCAGGGCAGTGATACATGGGATTCTGTCCATCAGATCCCTGATAAAAAGAAAATTTACATTTGTGAAGTTCAAGTTCTACAGCTTGCTACATTTCAGGATCTGAAACTTCCATCTAACAGTCACCACAACCAAAGCTGTGATTGACTATGACACTCCAAACAGTTCTTTATCTGCATGTTACAGCTCCAGCAGAGCACATCCCATGGGGTCTGAAGCAGATGCCAACCAGGATACCTCCCTTTGTGTCATCCTCCTAAAAACCTTGAGCAGTCCTTTTCCCATTCTATAGCAGATCTCTATGTATTTAAACCATTCCTTTTTTTTTGTAGAGAGCACCCTATCCCCTTGAATTACTTGCCTGTCTTTTCCTAAGATTCTGCATCTATGGGAATACTCCAGACATACAAACCATCCCACTAGTGTCAGGTCTGTTACTGCACATGGAATTCCAGTTCCTCCCATATATTTCCCAGGATGCATTAGCTTGTGAACAGGCTGTTCAAATGGACTCCCTATTTCCTTGCTTTCCCTAGGAAACTGTGAAAGCCATGTACCAACTGTGCTTCTCCCTTACTCCCTCTTTTTTTTTAATTTTCTTTGGATTTTGGACTCCATTCCATGAAAAACCTAATTTAAAGCTTCCTTAAAGCCTGGGCAAGCTTTCTGGAAAAGATGTTCCTGTCTCACTTTGTCAGGTAAGCCATGTCTCTTATCATCAGTTGGTCTCTGGAGGTGGTTGTTTTGGTGATACAAGATAGTTTTCCAAATCATAGTCTCCAATTCTATTGCGTTCACTCACCTAAGTACTTATTCTGTAAATTGTTCATGTTGCTACCACTTGTTTTACTCTCTAAATCTAACTTATATCACAGTCTGTGGAAAATGGATTACTTACTTGTTGAAGAAACATGTTTCAACAGAAAAGAACTGATGTTTCCTTAACATTGAATCAGTATTGTTTAATGTTTAAAGCTCTGTTTCAGGAAATACAACCACTTATCCATATGAAAGCAATTTCATGTGTGATCCAACTTCCACTGATGCTGACAAGACACTTTCTCTTTCTTACTAAGTAGAAAGCATGGAATTCTGTGAGCAACTTACAGCTTCTGCACTAAAGAAAAAAAAGGTCCCAAACATTTTCCCTGACATTTGCAGATACCATGTCTCCATTATGACCCTACCCTGCACTTTAATTTTCCCTAAATACTCATCTCCAGTTTCATTAGAGAGTTGAAAACATTCAGGAAGTCTTAGAATCAAAATAAAGGTTTTAGTTTTGCAACAGGAAAAAGTAAGATTTTTTTCCCAAAGAGAATAGTATAAATGGAGTTGCAGTCTTTAAACCAGCAGAAACATATGTCTTCAAACTATAATAGGAACTTTTGTTTTCTAGTTGATAATGTTTTTAAATTGTCAAATTATTGATTACCAAAATACTAGAAATGAAAAGGCAAGCAAGCAGAAATGTCCTGAACACTATCATTATATATATCTATGAACTAGACATTCATCTAAGGAGAAAAAAAATGTAGGGCCAGGACCAATGCTGTAAAAATAATATTTTGTTTTATTGACAAAATTAATAAATTGTGTCCATTTAAAATTCAAACTGGATATAACTTTTTTTTGTTCTCTTGTCCGAGCAGCCTTTCCCTCTAGGAATCCTTCTACTGCAGAACAAATCAAAACAAACCAAAGGAAAAAAGCAATGAACAAAACCCAACAGCATTTGGGGAAAAAAACCCCAACTTTATTCCTGTTAATTTTGTTCAACTCTAAAATAGAACTTTATATATTTAAAGGAATTTCCTCCAAATCAACATGTTTTATTTGGAAATTGTAGGAAAAAATGCTTTGTTTTTCTCCAGTGCTTTTTTCCCACTTGTCTTTATCAAAAGTATCCTTTAATTTGGTATAAATTTATGAAGCATTTTATTAAATCATAAAATTGTGTTGCTGGAAAATAAATTATTCTCTTGAAAATTGGCTTAACTTTCCTTACGACAATGATCACATATAAATTATATCACTCATAGCCATTAAAAGACCCATCCTCCAAGAAACCAAGGAAATAATATCCTTATTTTTCATTGTAATTTTAATTCAGTATATTTATGAGTTTCAATGTAGAAGAAAGGAGAGAGGGTCCATGCACCTGTGCATGTCCCTGTTCAGCCCAGGTCTTTGTCATATAGGTTTTATGCACAATAACTAATCCAAGATGGGCTATGGCCACTGGCAGTGAAAATAAAATCTGTGATCCAATATTCCAGTTAAAAGTAGTTATGAAATTATTATAAACTGGAAAATTTTATTTCTGATTTTACTTCTTTACAAACACAAAGACATACAGATGTTTTTAGAGGAATGTACTTGATATAAGTAAAAGTACTTTTCATAAATTAGCTTTTCTGACTATTCTTAAATATTATATAAAGGAGCCTTTCTTTAATTATTTTTATTTTGTTTTCTGAGGTGTTGTTTTTTGTTTTGTTTTTTTTCATTACAACTTGCAAAATCAGTTCTCCCGAAAACATCTGAAGGAGGCATTCAGATTATTTTAATGGCCTGGTGATTTAAACATGTGTTTTTCACAACTTGTAAATGTCTGGTTATAACATTAAAAATACCAGCCTACCTTGCATTTGAACATCTCCATCTATGCCTGCAGGGTGTCATGGTCTGTGCATCCGAATAGCACTAAGAGTTGTGTTTAGGCTGCCTGCTATAAATTTGGTGCTGTAACTGTAGTGAGAGGTTCTGGCTGCCTTTTAGGCAGGTGTCCCTGAGAACAGTTTTCTTTACACTCAGTGGAAAAAAGTTATGTTTAGACTGGGCTGACTGTTGATGATGAGGACTATTTATGGTAATAAATTAAGCAGTGGTTGACTTGCTCTTGGCCCTGAGATCAACTGGCATGATCTGGCCCCTTCAGTATTTTCTATGATCTTAATCTCTAGACTGGGATGTTTGCAACCATGCTGTATATTGGGAACTTTGCCTGCCCCATCTGTGATCCTGAAGGGTGCCTGGGAGTAGACTAGGAAAAAAGTGTTAGAGGATATAGGCTGAAAGCATGCCAGATATACTTCTGCTTGTTTGTAAATGTAGAAGATAATGTACTGGAGCTCAGGAACATTCCTAGGCATGGTTTAATTTATGTAATATACACATAGCCACATTTGATAAGTTAGGTGTCATGACTTCTCTTCAATGACTTTAAATGTCAGGCAGCATTAAATAGTGCACTATCTAAATTGCCCATAACTCTTTGGCTTTAAGCACTATCATAGTTAAAATGCCTAGGTAGTCAGTTATAATAGATAGCATGAGTATATCCTTACATGACTTCCTAGTGAGTGGCTGGGAAGTATATCTTTCCATACCATACTCTGAACACTCAGCAAATCACTGAAAGACATGGAGTGGGCCAGATGCTCTTCTGCCTGAGAAAACTCACAGGGGTAAGATTCACTCTCCTTGCTAAGCAAGGAGAAGGTAGAGTTGATCTATGTGGATCTCGGGATGTTTGTCCACTATTCTCAGGGTCCCCTGAGCAGCTGCTTTCCCATATAATGCCTTGAAGGAGTAGTAATCTCATACTCTCCAGTATTATGAATGCAGAAGCAGATCTACTCCTGAGCAGCTCAGGGTGACCCATATTTTCATATGGAAACCTATCTAAATAGAAAATCCACTATGAAGTATGTCTTATCCACAGTTAAAACGGGTCTACTGTAACTAAGAATGAGAACAGCAAACCTTTATTCCAAACGGTGACATCATTGTTCTTTTCAGAGGGAGGGGTCTTGCAGTCTTGCTCTCCTCTTTGAGACCAAATCTTCCTTCTTTTTAATCCTTCTCACTGGGTAGTAAAGGGTACCTTAAGCAGTCTCTTAATGCTCATCTGACTGATTGCATGAGTGAATACGGAAACAGGCGGTATATTCTTCCTGCTCTCCCAGAGAAAAAAAATTGAAAAAACCCAAACACCACCACACTGGCTATTTGAAACAAAACATCAGTGAAAAGCATTCTCAGTAATTTAATTATCTTTTAGGCTGACAGCTTTAGCTGTATTTAAAAATTACCAACTGAGGGGTTTATGTTAAGCCTGCCAAAAAAAGGAACAGCAACTAACAGATGTGCTTTACTTTTCTTGGGCTCATCACCAGTGAGGTACAGCTGCTGCTTTGACTTTGTTTTTTGTGGCTGTCTTTGAAATGTTGTCCTTTTTTATTTAACACTATACACTAGTTTTATTACCATGTTTTTGGTTTTTTTTCTAAAATCCAACATTTTTTTTGACAATATCATGCTGATGAGCTGCAAGAAGGATACCCTGGATCTTGCGGTACGTTAGAAATATGCTAGTGGTGCAGAGAACAGGTTTAGGCAATATACATATGTTTACAGGTTGCAGCACAGTGATGCTCATTTTTCTTTTATGGAAACTTCTCAATGGAAAGATGACAGTTGTTTTATAACCAAAGCAGGAGTATCAGCTGGAACACATTGAATGTGTTTGTTCACCTTGGAAGAGAAATTAGGATATCACATTTCTTTTATTTAGACTGTGTTTAGGAGCATAAAAAGATGGGAACACTGGGAAAGTGATTTGGCTGGCAAAATTTTTAAAGCAAACATTCTTCTAGCTTGATATTGTTCACATTCAAATAGAACAGATTAGACATAGATAATTTTCATTGTTCTACCTCTTAGTACATCTGGTAATTGCAAGAGAATAAAATATAGAAATGAAGATGGAATACAAGCTCAACATTAAAACTTTTTTTTTTTTTTTTCCCCAGGAACACAGAGAAGTGTGGAATTATGCTGGAGGACAAGAAGTTAGAGAATAACCTACTGGAGAATTTTTGGAAAGGACTGGAAAACCTCTTCCATGTGGACGTGCTGAGAGAGTTGGGGTTGTTCAGCCTGAGGAGAAGGCTCCACAGAGACCGTATGGTAACATTTCAGTACTTTAAGGGAGACAGTAAGAAATCTGGGGAGGGACTTTCTAGAAATACTTGTATTGATAGGATAAGGGGTGATAGCTTCAAACAGGCAGAGGGTTGATTTAAGATAGAGATTAGGAAGAAGTTCTGCACTATGAGAGTGCTGAGACACTAGAACAGGTTACCCAGGGAAGTTGTAGATGCCCCAACACTGGATGTGTTCAAGACCTTGTTGGATGGGGCTTTAAGCAACCTGGTCTAGTGGAAGATGTCCCTGCCCATGGCAAGGGGGTTGGAACTAGATGATCTTCAAGGTCCCTTCTAATCCAAACCATTCTATGAGTCATGATTCTATGACTCAAAAGTTCCTTTTTTTTTTTTTTTTTAAATTATTTTTTTCTTCTAGGGATTTTTTTTTTTTTTTTTTTTTCCTAATGTTCTCAGAGATCCACACATGTAATAGCTTCAGACTAAGCTAGGTATTTTTATCTGGAAAGAAGAACATTTTGTGGGTAATGAAAGGAATAATTGCAATTAGCTGAGATGCTGACATCCAATGGGGTAGAATTGTTATTTCATTTTACATCCTTAGAAAAAATGTACTTACTTGATTCTTAACCAGGAAATGTGAGTCTCATGCTGAGAACTAAGTGTGAGATTGAACATTGGCCACAGCTTTGAGCTAGGGAGTGGGTGGTAGGAATGAACAAGGAGATCCCAAAGGAGCTAGGACCAGGGAGGAAGGGGAAAAAAAGTTGATATAAAAACTGAGACTTGTAAGCACATTCCTCCTCTTCTCTTCCACACTGTCTGATCCTATCTATAGTGTGTGAGAAGTGCCAAGCCTCTGTTGTCCACCCTTTCTTCCTACATAGAAAGCTCCTAATAGGATCTGATCCTGAGTAGCAGATTAGGGCAGGGGAAAGGGCAGGGGAAAAGCAGAATTAGAAGAATGGGCTGACAGCAGACAATCAATCATTATACCTCTTTCCCCACACACAGTGTAACCACATAGATACAGCTCAGAACTGTGTGTTTCTGTTACAACAACATCTTCCAGCTCACCCTTAGTTGCTTTTCACTTGTATCCAAGTTGCCATGCAGTTCTGCACACACAGGTGATTTATAACCCCAGAGCCTGTACAAACTCAGGCTTCTGAGCCTCTGGTAAGTCAGAGAGGAACAGGAAGGGAACCCTTCCATAGATTGTGCCTGCATGGGAGTGAAATGTAAAGTCTGGAGAGAAGTTATACCATTTAATTAGTTAGAGGGACTGGATTCTGAATATTGTGATGGTGTGTGGTATTGGGCATTGATACAAGAAATAACCTATGAAAGATGAAATAGACATATTAGATCATACAGTTTGTACTCAGTGTTACTCCCTCTGTAGTCATCATTTCTGTTCTTCCTTCAGTCCACTTGACAAAATCTAAATAACTCATCTTTGCAGTTTTGTTCCTCTGAGGTTAGTCCAAAACCTTCTTAGTTTTGAGTAGTTATACATGAAATTTGAATTTTCTTTTTTTTTTTTTTTTTAACAAAGAACTGGTCTTGATTACAGGTCATTACCTTTCATAAAGACTTTAAACATAATTATAATGAAAATAAGAGGTAAATGCAAATTTGAAAGCCAGATGCTGCAAGTCCATGTTCATAAAATTATTTTTTTATGAACTGTGTTTTAATGACAATATTCTCCTCATTAAGGAAAACAGCATGAGTATGAGATGTGAATACTGCTGTGTTCAATATTTAGATTGTCAGAAATCTAGTAGAATACTTAGCCTTAAATACAGTGCAGAAGATGCTTTGATACAGCACAGAAGAATAACCTCTAGAACTACCTCACTGAACTTTGAGATATCTTGGGTGAATAACACAAAATGTGGCTGGCAGGAGCAGGGGGAGAGAGGGTGAAATGCCTTACTCTTGACAGTTTTAGGTAAAAAGCAAAACAGCCTCTTTTGTTAGCTGTACCCTTTGAATGTGTGAACCTGCTGGTACAACTTCATATTCTGACCCACTTTCTCATAGATGTTCAACCTAGGACTAGGTGGAACAAATTTTAGTTTATCTTACTGCTTTCTCCAATGACTACCTACGTATAACTTATTGCGGTAGCTGCTGTGAATTCCTGTTTCAGGTGTCTAACTCGTCATTCATCAGGCAGAAAATCCAGGCACTTGGCAATGGCTAACTCCAGGACTACAGGAATACAGGTAAATTTCCATCATTGCAATACTGAGTGTTAGTACATTGATAATCTTCTAGATCACCAAAGTTTGAATTTGTCTTATATAACTCTATTGCATTAAAGTTTTATTTTACTGTGGATATAATTAATAGTGAAAATCCATCTTTTCCAGTCTTGTTTTTTGATGGCAACACTACTTGGAACAGGTAAGTATACTAGAACATCTGCTATATATAGCTACCCATTTCTTATCTCATATTAAATACTATATTGTTAATTTGTTAGTCTAAGAGAAGAATGCTCACTTAATAATTTTGTTGACCTATTTGGTCACATTTTCTGCCTGTCAAAATGCCACAAGTAGATTTCAGTTTTTTCCATAAATAATACATGAATGGAATTAGATATGTAACAGATGTACACACCTATTAATTGTATGAATTTATCATGCTTTATTTATTATGACTGCTTAGTACTTAGTCTTTGATTTTTGAAACTTGAGCTACTGTGATTTTGACTGTACCTTGATACTTCACATAATGACTAGATGAGATTAAGGTTTACAGCATAATCCCTCAAAACAGTATGTGCAAATTGTCATCTTCAAAAGATTATAGTTAAGGTGAGACTTATGGAAAGGGATACCAAAACTGACAAACACTGAAATCCTCTTCTGAAAATTAAAAATGAAAATAACCACCCCCCCCCCCCCTTTTTTTTAAAAAAAAAAAAAGAATAGTGCAACTTTAGCACTAGGTACAAACATTTTCACTTGATTATCACTCTCAAAGAACTGGTTTTTGCTCTCTGGATAGGCTGTAGTAAAGTGCATGCAATTATCTTTTTGCACAGGTGTATCCAGTAGAGCCGGAAAACGGGTTAAGTGGAAACTTAGTGGGGTTGTTTTATTGCTTCTGTGTCAGGACCTTGGTCAGAGTGTTTCCATCCAACATGTCATTCAGTGCCACCTTTTAAAAATAGCATCTCTTTAAAGCTTAAACAATTCAGTCTCAGGAAGCATGTGTGCTTCAAGAATGTGAAAAGCATACTACAGATGGATAACATCACAACAGCAGTATGCTTTTATAACCGGCAAACAGGTGTCTGGGTTTATTTAACAATCTAGCTAGCATAAGCCAGGTTTCTATTTATTATTGAAATAGTTAGTGCATATGATGTTGTTTCAAGGAAACAAGGAAGCCAAATCTCTGTGAAGCATTTGTAGATTTAAGGTATTCCTGCAGATAATGTTTCATCTTCAAGAAATTTTTAAAGGTGCCATTTTTGTCTTTTATTGAGTATACAGCATCGTAAGCCTATGATGGCTACATCCCTGAGATATGAATGCAATTTGTGCCTTTGCATGTACAATGTATATATTGTATATGTGTAAGAGAAACAGAAAACACTCCTTTTTCTGTAAATATAATATGGAGATAATTTTTGTTTGTGTACAAACCATATTCAGTACTTACACAGATATTTCTGCTGTCCAGGTAAGCCTTTCATGATTATACGCTACACTGCTGTTAGACATGTAAACAGCTGTTTGTTGTGCTGGGATGACTAACTGCTGAGGCTTTACACATATCTTGAACAACCCTATTAGTCCCTGTTGGGACTTTAACATGATGTAGATGATAAAGCTCTGGACACCTGCCCATTACCCACTGGTAATGAAAGCACTTAGAAATGTTATTCATAGTAAGGAGGGCTACATCTATAGTAACAAGCTGAAGAAGAGCAAGTATGGTTTTGCCGATTAGCCAGCAGCAGCCTGCAATGAATAATTGTTAGAGTGTTCTCCCTTATGGCTTTGGCTCAGGCAAAAGAGCACTCTCTCAAGCAATGTGTAATTTAGGTTAGAAATGGACAGGCATGGCTCCAGTAGGCAATACAGATTAAGCTACTCTATTCTGGGCAGGGAGAAAAGAGTTCAATAGTTTGTGCGCAATTTGGGGCCAGAAAAACAGCTGAGTGTACAGATGGAGCCAAAGTCACTAGACATCTAAGTTCATTTGGGTGTTGAATTTGGTACCAGAATGGACAAAGGAGAGCCTCAGCTCTCCTGTAGCTCTAGTCATATGTGCCAATGTAGGGAGAACACATGCTGATTACTGCTAACCCCACTGACATTCAGTTCTATGGAAAAAGAACATACTCCAGTGGCTAACTGTTGAAAACAGATACACATAGGTAAGATGTGAGGAGGTTTATAGGCAGTGGATCAAATCATCAAGAGAAATAGTAGGCTTTTCAGTTCTGAATGTCTCCAGTTTAAGAAATTAATAGAAAATGTATGTTAGTCAAAAACAAAATATGGGTCTGAGAAATAAAAAACAGCTGGTTGAAAATGAGGGATATGCAGTGCATAGAGGCTAAGACTACAGGTCTGAGTAGTACTATGACTAAACCCTATAAATATACCACTTAAAAAAAAATTGGTATTCTTAATTTACTCATGGTGAAAATGATCTGTACTGAAGTTTTGCATCTGGCAACGGCAGAGTTTAAAACAATGTGAAGGGGTCTCTGAAATTTAGTAATAGGCACTCTCTTGAAAAATTCATTTTCTGTCCTACTGAAAAAGAGCTGCATAGCATAAGCAACTTAGGGGTTAAAGGTATTTTGTTTTATTCCAATAAAAAAAGGGATTTTTCCCCATGCAATTCCTGAAGATTGTAGAACTGTATTATTCCCTTCAGCAGTGAACTGGTTCATGAATGATTAATGAAGTTTTAGGTCCAAAATCACTGAGTAGTAGTATATTACAAGCTTTACAGTGTGATCTGCTACCAGCAAATGTATCTTTTGGTGTTTCATTTGTTAGATGTACTATACTGTGAACTGGATAGTGTTTCCGATTTTCCCCCCTTCTAGAAATTACCAGCTAGGTGGGAGTGAAAACAAAATTTCACTGCATAAAATGGATATTGCTGTTAAGCACCTTGTTCCTTGTTTGTATGCTGGGTAGGTGAAGAGTAGCTCTCATTTTCTGGCATTTTTCTTCTAGTAGTAAGGTATAATTTCCAGAGCTTATGACTGCAACATTTTCAGCTGTTTTATTAATGGCATTTTAAGGAAGCTAGCAGTGCTCATCTAAGTAGTTTTGTTTGGAAACCCTTGTCATGATTGAGTTTTAAAAGCTGAAAGAAAAAGGATGAGTCACAGTAAACTTCAGGATGTGAGTGATTCTGTAACAAAGATGAATGGAAGAGTACAGAGGTTAATGAAATTTTCAATTTTCTTTTTCTTTTTCTTTTTCTTTTTCTTTTTTTTTTTTTTTTTGAGACTATAACTCCTGCCTGTGAATTTGAAAAGTTAAAGAAGTCATAGAATAGCAGAATGGAAGGAGCCTCAAGGATCATCTGGTCCAACCTTTCTTGCCAAAAGCATAATCTAGACAAGAAGATCCAACACCCTGTCCACTTGAATCTTAAAAGTGTCCAATGTTGGGGAGTCCAGCACTTCCCTGAGAAGATTATTCCAATGGCTGATTGTTCTCATTGTTTAAAATTTTCCTTGTGTCCAATCGAAATCTCCCTAGGAGTGACTTCTACCCATTACTCCTCATCTTTTCCATTTGACTTCTTGAAAAAATGGAGGCTCCATCTTCTTTGTAGCCACCCTTTAAGTACTGGAACATGGTGATAAGGTCCTCCTAAGCCTTCTTTTCTCAAGGTTGAACAAATATAGTTCTCACAGCCTTTCCTCATATGGCAGCTTCCCTGTCCTTTGGTCATCTCTGGACACTCTCCAGCCTGTCCTTGTATAGAGAGGACCAAAACTGAACACAGTATTCCAGATCTGGCCTGACAAGTGCCGAGTGGGATAATGGCTTCTTTATGTCTCCTGATAATGACCTTGCTGATGCAATCCACCATCCTGTTGGCTTTCCTTGCCACTGCAGCACACTGTTCACTCATGTTGAACTTGTCCACCTGGAATCCCAGGTCCCTTTCCATAAAGTTGCTCCAAAGATGGGTAAATCCCAATCTGTGCTGCATTCCTGTATTATGTGTTCCCAGGTGCAAGACCTCACATTTTTAATTGTTGAACTTGATAAGGATGTTGTTAGCCCCCTCTTCCAGACTATGCAGGTCTTCCTGCAGGATGATTCTCCCTTCTGAAATGTCTACTTCCCCACTCAGTTTGGTATGATCAGTAAATTTCATCAGGGTACACTTGATCCAGTCATTCAGGTCACTCATGGAGATATTAAACAGAGTTGGCCTCGATATCAAGTGGGAACCCTACCTGTGACAAGTTGCCAATTTGAAAAGGATCTATTTATCACCACCCTCTGGGTGCAGCCTATCAACAGTTCCCCACACACTGCACAGACCACTTGTCTAGACTGTAACACATCAGCTTCTCTAGGAGGAGGCTGTGAGAAACATTCAAAAGCCTTGAAAACGTTCAGGTAAACAATGTCCACCACTCACCCCATATCAACTGAGCAAGTTACTTTGTCACAGAAGGCTACCAGCTTTGTCAAGCATGATTTGCCCTTTGTGAATCTGTACTGGCTTTTCTTAATCATGTGCTTCATTTGACATGATAGCCCCCGGGAGGATGTGTCCCATAACTTTCCTAGGGACTGAAGTAGGACTGATGGGCCTATAATTCCCTGGATCCTCATATAAGTCCTTCTTGAAGATCAGGGTGAGATTACCCTTCTTCTAGTCTTATGGGACATCCCCTGATCTCAAAAGACTTCTCAAAGATTATAGAGCGTGACCTTGCAACAACATCAGACAGCTCTCTTAACACCCTTGAGTGGATATTATCAGGGCCAAATAATTTGTAAGGTTCAAGTTCCTGTAATAGTTCACATACAAACTCTTCCTTCACTGATGGTGGGTCTGTGTTTGCATCAACCTATATTTTTGTTCCCAAGACCTGGGGCCCAATAGTGCTGGTAAAAACAGAGGTGAGGCAAATATTGAGAAACTTGTTGTTTATGTACCCGAATAACCTTATCCTGTTGGTTTTAACATCTCTGAGCAATTTAAATTCACGTTGAGCTTTTGCTTTTCTAACTGTAGCTCTGCATGACCTGGAAATGCCCTTGTAGTTCTCAATGGGCATTTGCAGATGAATTTTCCATCTCTGGTATGATTCTCTTTCGGTTTTGAGCCAACTCAGAAACTTGCACTTAAGCTGAAGGGGTCTCGTGCTCCACCTACTTTCCTTACCTTTAAAGGGGATAGACTGTTTTTGTGCTTCCAGGACAGTGTTCTACAAAAAGTCCCAGCACTTGCTATCTACTTTATCCACCATGGAAGCTACCTATGGGTTCCCTCCTAATTGAGCTCTAAGCGAGCTGAAGTTTACTCTTCTTAAATGATATGGTAAACTTGTATTTAACTTATTAGTGATGCAACATGCCTTCCTTGACTGGTTTTATTCAATTGCCATAAGCATCATTGCAGAGATTGATTAAAAAGATGCTGCTTACCTCAGTATTTTTAAAATAAGAAAATGTTGATATTGTTGCCCTTCCAAGAATGTCAAAAGTCTGAAGGAAATATTAGAAACACTCAAGATAACAAAAATACAGTCCAGAAGGATTCTTAGGAAACCTGTGTATAAAGGTGAATGTGACATGCAGGTAATGAGAATATGTAAAAGAAGGGTGAAAAATCAATAAACAAACTGTGAAGTTATAAATATATCCGATTTAAATAGGTCTGAGTTCCAAGTTCAAGCAGAAATGAGCAGACTTGACTTCCTGCAGGTCCACAATTGTCGTTTTTGGACACCTACTCTGCCCTATAATTACTCTAATAGTCCTCAGAAGAGTTTGTTCTTTAAACAAGCAGACTAAAAATCTGTAACACCTACGTATCATTCTTGGTAAAGACATTTTGTCCTTAACCAATAAGACAAATACTGTATAGTAACTTTCAGCAAGACAGTTTTCTCTGTGAGTTTTCAACATATTATCTGTAGACTACTATGACTGCTACTAATGTTAAGTAATAATGACTTGAATAAGGATATGAGAGTGATTCAGACGGGATGAAATGAAAGTGTCTTTAATGATTTTACTTGATTAAATAAAATATATTAAATTTAGGTTTGAACTAAACTGCTCAGGGGTGAAGAGTACATACTTCTGCTTCAGCTCATGTAACTACATGCTTTTTTGCAGATAGAAGAGACAACAAGGCAGAAGGGGAGTTCATGAATGGCAACACAACAAAGTCTGTGCAAGAAGTACAGCAGAAGTTAATTATAATCTTTAACTGAATTTATACAAAATAAGTGATTTCTGAACTAGAACAATAGATTAAATAATGTTTACACAAAAAGTTTACAGCATACCTTGAGAAGAAATTAATCTCTGTTCAAAAAAGTCACTTTTTATTTTGTTGCCACAGTAATGGGTAAACTGTATTTTCTTACCTTTTACTGAAACTTCTCAAAAAAAAAAAATTATACTTTGACAAACATCAAAGATGGAGAACACTAATATAAAAACTGGGAAAAAAAGCCCAACCCCCCAAACCCAAACATATGACTCAGAATGAGTGATTATCATGAATATTTATCTTTTCTAAAAAATACAATACTCGGTTGTGTTTTAACTAGGGCATGATGGCAAGGTTAAGAAATTGTTGAACTATATTGTCTTAAATCCTGCCTTAAATGAGGATGAAGAACCCAAGTTCTGCTTACATTCATCACATATTTTCCCATACAGATAAATACAAGTTCCTCACATTTCTCAGTTGTCCATAGGATGGTCCCTTGATACTTCACTACAGATAGGAAAGCATATGTAGAGGTGCCCTGATTTGGGAAAACAGATATCAGCTTAATTTCCATGTCAATACCAGTCCGAGAAGATGATTGCCTAGGAAAGTCTAAACTTTTGTGGTCTTCATCATAATCTTGAATGTGACTTTAAGAACCAATGCAAGAGATGTGAAGCTGGTGATAGATTACTTAAGAGCTTGTTACATCACATATTTAACCAAGAAGAAAGATGATTTGTAATTCCCTGGAAGGAATTAAATCTATATGAATAAAAGAGAGTTGTTTCTGAATCCAGAATAATTCTTTTAGTTCTAAGCCTTTGGAGAGCCATCACAAGCATTTTCACAAGTGAAGTATACTTGAGTTTTTTGTAGTTAAGTGCACAGAATATATGGAAGTCAGAACACAAAAAAGACTTGCAGTTATTAGGATTCAGTGATGGCATTTGCAGTTACCAAGTTACTACCAAGTTACTATTTTGATTACTGTTCTTGCAACGTGGGGTTTTTTTCTCCTTTTTTTTTTTTTTTTTTTTTTTTTTTTTTTTTTTGTTTTTCACCTTTTCCTCTTAGTAC